>BQMI01000161.1:0-114706 GCA_026005395.1 Asobara japonica
CAAGTTTTTTTTTCTGTTGGTGATTTGCCGGGGCTTTGGCCAGTTCTTTTTTTTTTTGTTTTTTTTTTGGGTGCTCGACTGAACCTGGAAATCCTTGCGCGCTGTTCCTTTGTGTGTTATGTGCCACGCTGGAATCGGTGACTGAAGGAGGATTTTTCCAAACGCCTAAGGATTATTCTCGTCTATACGGTGAGTTGTGAGGGTTTTCTATTTATTTGCGGGAAATTGCGGAGTTTTCCCGGACCACGTGCTCTTTTTTTTGTCAGGCGGTATACGCTTGTGGGGGAAGAGGAAGAATCAGGAGGTTCCGGGTTTGTTAAGGTGCGAGGTTTGGGAATTTTCCGGGTGCGAGGGATTGCAAAAATGAGGAAAATGAGGAGTGAGAGGTCGGGAATTTCGAAGCAATTAATTTCGAAGCAATTTGCTAATTGTTCGACATTTTTTTTTCTGGAGTAGTTCCAATTTGTTTTTTTTTAATTCTTCAGTTTTATTACGCACATGTTTTATGAGATTTTGGAGTGAAAGGATATCAAAGGCGATGGTGCGATTTTGGGGAAGTAAGAATTGTCGAAAATTTGCGAGCTTTGTGAAAATTATTTCCTGATTTCGTGTTGTTTCGTGGGTTCTGCAATTTTTTATCATTTTGCCGGAATCAGAGGATTATAATGAAACATGAGTTTTCGCTTAATTCAATTTTCACAGAAATTTGTCGGCTTTTGGTAAATTTTCCATTGCCTCATTTTAAGCTTGTTAGTGTTATACATTATCCTTGTTTTATACGAAGTATTGGAGCGAGTTAATGAGGGAGTGTCAGAGTTGAAGTCATTAGTCGTTATTATTTAACTCCTTTTCCGGAAAAACGTCCGTACGTTTTCCGATTTTTTTCTAGAATTCTCCGTCGTTAAATAGGATTAAATCGGGTGACAATGGAATAACTTCAATTTCGGAGTAACTTAAATTTCCTAAGTCGCGTCTTTTGTTTCGCTAAATCTCCATCCAATTTTTTCTGCCAAATTTCTTTGAAGGAAATAAATGTGAATGAGTGAAGAAAAATTGTGTAGTGTTCCAAAAAGAAAAAATCGCTACATTTTCGTAAAGACCTTTTTTGAAGGACTGTATCAGGGACAAAAAACGTCTATGAAAATTCGGGCATTCCATGAATTTTGGAATATACATAGAAAGTTGCCTTCGTAAATAATTTCATGATGCTGCTTTGCTAGTGACATGGGCTGAAGTTGATGGTTTTGAATTTCGTCGAATTTCGTCTTTATATTACGCTTGGCCTCGTGTGAAATCCATACGCGCCACAAATACCAGTTTCGCCGATTGACCCTGTTAATTTGTTAGATTTCCAACGTAGGATCAACTAAATTGACATTGCCATCCGTGAAAAAATAACCGGGATATTTATATGATGTTTTTGGGTTCAGATCTCAAAATTCAATTATTGTCCTAACGATTGGGCTTACGGAGAAAAGTGATAAAAAATTTTATGTCGAGACTTTTATTTGCGGCAAAAAAGTCTAATATCATTTTTCGCTACACCTCCCCTTTGACGACACAGATCCCAAAAACCTCAAAAAAAAAAAATCGAAATTTTGGAGCAAAAATTGAAAAAAGAATGTGTATCACCGTTTTTCACCGTTTCAGAGCGTCCAACTTTATTGGACTCAATGAAAATTTTATAACGTCTGCAGTGAAATCGATTTTTCCGAATGAGTGTTTATGGCAACCCTTAAAGGGAGGGTGTCGTCTCCCTCGCTTAACATTTTTAGGCTCAGACCTAATTGTAAAATTCTCTCTGCTGTAAAAAAGTTTAGGGGGAGATTTTTACCTCTCTACTGGGGTTAACACAGAACTTTTATCTCATCCTGAAATATTAAATTCATGGTTAATCTGAATAGCTGCCAGTGGCTATTCCCAGTACAGAAGGGATTTAGTTTCATTTTGGAGTGAAATTTAGTAATGAGAAGTCTTTGAAGATTAACATTGCAGGAAATGAGTGGGGGTCTATGGGAAAAGTTTTATCAGTTTTGTAGAAAATTAGTCACAATTTTTATGGACGAAATATCATTAAAATTCCCTGTTAACTTTGACGTTGTTTAGCCATTGCAGTCAATGTGTTAATTAATTTTTTTTTAATATTTAGACTTAAATTGGGTTACATAATTTTTGCCAATAATTTGTTTCAATCTCAAAATGAACTTTCCACGTTCCCCGTGAATTCAATGTATTTACTCGATAACTGAACGATTACAGGAAATGTCGCAATTACTGGTTGATGATAAAAGGCTTTTCAACCGGCACCTCGAGGACGAGCAGCTGGTCCCCATAAAAATAAAAATTAACCGGCTCCTTTTTTGTACGCGCAATCGCACTGAGTATATCGAGTCTCTTTGTTACCAGAGTTAACCGGCTGGAGAAAGAGCGCGAAATGAAATGAGAGAATTTTGTAGGGAACGAAAGGGAAAAAAAAAACGAGAATGGGAAACGCAAAACCGGCACTCCGGAGTTCCGGCCGAGGGGTTGACTCTAAAGGACACGCAGGGTGTTAAACTGTAACAAATTCTCGGCATTTTTTCCTGATTGACAAGTTGAAATCTAACGGAATTACATTGCACACACACAAACACACACGCATACATTCTACTAGAAACATGTGAAAATGATGCTGATCATATGCAACACTCAACATTACGTCCACGTGAGACACCGAATTTTCTGGCTTATGAAAATAATTCGTTGCAAAGTTTGCAAAGCTCCTCTTTTAGTTTATATCAAACAGCCATTACATCCTTAATAACGAAAACGATATACCCCCAAGTGCACCATAATCTGCCATTGTGAACCCTACACCGTCTTAGTTTATATCAATCACGTGCCTGGTTTACTCCCATTGCAAATGAATCAATTCAAGTGTAACGAGGACTTTTTACACCCATTAGTGACCTTCATCGCACGCCCTTGAGTCCGATTTAAATGTTAATCATGTTCGCTTTTTTTCCGCTTCTTTCGCGGGAGAAAGTTTGATTATGTAAGTTATACTCAGTCTTGTGCAATCATTTTCATGTCGGCGGACAATTTATGATTCTGTTCTCATTGTATCTATGGATACTTTTCGCGTTCCAATCTTTGCATCCATAGATCTTGGAATTGATTAATTTCAATTTCATTGTAATTCACGTATTTGCCAAATATCTCTGTTTCTAAGGGACTTCATGAAATTTGTGTAGGCACACTTTTTCGACATTGAACTTTGCTCTATAAAAATGACCTTCATCAAAATTCCTCTATCTCATTTGGATTACGAGATATTTCCCGAAAACTTAAGAGAAACCGTTCAAGTTTCAACATTTTGGGAACGAACGATCCCGCGATCATTTGAATAGTTATGTCATTTTCGAGGTTTTTCGGTAATGTATTCAATACTTCAATGGATTTCAAATTCGTGAAAGCAATTTGTTTCCGAGCCCGACTCCGTTAATAGATATAGGATTTCACAAAAAATTGTCGATCTTTCGTATTAGGAGATATTGCCGAAAAGGAAATCGATCAATCGAACCCTCGGAATTATTCCACTTGGCCATTTCACTGCTCAAATTCCTCGGCGATGATCTGACGTAATTGTTTTTTATGTAGTCAAATTCTCAATACATTTCACGGAATTCTGTGAAGCCATCTATTTTCTTTTTCTATCAGTGAACCAGATGATTTTATAATGACGGCTCAAAGTGAAAATCACACACGCCCTTGTGGATTATAACGAATGTTCATCCTCTCGGTTTGCCCCTACTCTTTCCACTTCATTTCTATACTCATTCTGCTTCCCATGTCCCTGTAGACGAGAGATTTACGAGTCCAAGTTGAGTGCAGGAGCGAGGGGCGAGGTGGAGGAACGAATGTTGGACCCTCTTCAGCTAAGCCAACCAATCGCTAGAGAACGCGCCCAAACTAAAACGCAGACGCTTCCGTTCGTGTCTCTTTCTTTCTGCCGTCAAGGCCAGAAATCGAGTCTTTGCGCTTCTCGGTACAGCTTTTCAAAGACCATAACCCGACTTCAGGCCGGGGCCCCCTCCAAGGTCAACTCGGGAATTGGATGGTAGTTTTAGAGGGCACTTTTCAATGGCAATCCCAGAGTATTCGAAAGTTTTTTGCCATTGTTACCATTTTTACCATTTCTGGGGACCATTAAATTTGTGAAATTTCGAGTAAAAATTGGGAAATTCCGGAAAATTTTTTGGAATGTGTGCAATGTTGGAAACTTTCCGATTTTCGGTCTTTTTAACTTGAGATTTGCCAAGTTTTTGATTTCCAAAAACTGCAGAAAATTTTTGACTTTTTTGTAAATTTGATATTTTGGTTTTTTCCGAATTTTTTGCATTTTGAGAAAAATGAAAATTTTGAGAAAAACTTCAAATTTATTTTAGAGAAATTTTAAATTTTTGTCTCAGAATTTCGGAAAATTCGTAATCCGTAAAATCTTCAAATTTTGAAAAATTTGAAATGTTCAAATTTTTTAAATAACAGAAAAATCTGTTTTCATAAATTGATCATTTTCAAATTTTTGCTGGGTTGTCTTGAAATTTTTTTTCGACGAAAAATTTTGTCGCTAGTCTCCACTGAATTTTTTAGCAATAACTGTGTGAGTCCACGAAATTTCCAAATCAATTGGTTTTCAGTCGAATAATTGAAGTTAAATGGGCTGTATTGTGGCAATCTAAAATTTCATTGCTAATGTGAAAACGGCGAGACTGCGCGCTGGATTTTCGCCGACGTAAAATCCCCTTATCGTATGCCGACAACAAAAGTTTAGAATTTCATCTCCTATCGGCTTTTTTCCTTGTACCTTTTGTTGCTCTCCAATGAAGCGAAACAAAGAAGCGAAAATGCGCTCTGGGAGATAAAAAAGTAGTCAATGGCGGGGGCAATAAAATACTGAAAATATAAAAACTGTCCGCGTTTCTTCCCATCTCAACATTTTTTTTTCATCCTCACTCCATAAATTCAATGAAATTTATTCGTTGTAAAATTGTAAAATCAGAAATAAAAGCCAACGTATGAATGACGGGGGATTGAATTCCGGCGGCATGACGCACGAATTTTCGGAATTTGAAATAAAAATACCGAGAGAGGGATTGAAAGTTGAAAAAAAAACTGAGGCTGTTCTGCACGCGTATAGCAATTAATTTTTTTTTCTCATGCCACAGTTATGGAAGCCGAGGGAGAATTCTTGGCGGTATCGCGTTGGAGAAAAATCATGGGACCAAAAAAACAATCCAAAAGTTGATCTCTTTGCAAAAAACTTCCGAAAAAAATCAAAGTTTCCACAAAAACTTGGAAACTCGCTAACAAAATTTTTTCTCGTTGAAATTTATCCATAGAATTTTTTTTGAAAAAAAAAAGGAAACTACTTTCCTCCTAATAATTTATGGAGTTTCGTGCGTTCATTATCCCCTCCAAAAAAATTTGCTGCGAAATTGCTAAGAAAAATACAGAAAAATTGGCTCGTTTTTTTAAATCACTAGATATCAACTCTAGGTATTTTCCGCGGATTAACCCACGAATTTTATTTTCCTCGGATGGAGTCTATTACATTGAGTACTGGCGAATTACGTCTACCGTAATACTTGATACAATTTAATTTCCCTCTTTATTGGGTTTTCTTTTGTGAAGGAAAATGTGTTAGAGTTATCGATGATCAAACGGTTGAGCTGAATCGGTTCACTCGATTTCACTTCATGAGTGCAGACCTTCAATCATGTTGCTCCATTCAGTTGTGTGATGAGTTGAAGATGAAAGGAATCTTCCAATGGCGTTTTCCACCAGTTGAAATTAATTAAGAGGTGCCAATTCTCAATTTTTCTCGTCGAGGGATCAAACTGATGTGTAGACATATCAACGAATAAGAGGGAATGACTTTCCGATTGAGTCTTCCCCTCTAGGATTATGTAACTGAACATTTTCTCATAGGGAGCTTTCGTCCGGAAATATAATTCTGATCTTTCCATATTTTAGTTTTTTTTTCTTGCAAGCTGAAAGAACTTTTGAACCGATTTTACCCGAAAAGCAATCAGGTCTCGAGGCCCTGAAGGCGCATTGATGACGCGTACAGCATCCCGATCAGATAATTGGCTCGCGAAAACTTTGGTCCACACACACACACACACACAACTTCTTGACGATTTTTTTACTTGTTAAATACGTGCTAGTATTCAAGTAAATACTCATTAACGGTCCCAATGATGACAGTAAAATTTTTGTAACAATATTGGCCTAAAATGTTGCATATCACCTAATGTCCAACAGGTTTAGTTCCATATTCCTTCAAACGTTTCATTGAAAGTGGGAAAAAATGTAACGATTAATCAGCTTGCAAAACCGGCTTCTACTTCCTGCCTGAGTTGTCCCATTGATAATGAATTGAGTATAATCTAAGGCACGTTTTCCCCATTAAAAAACCAACGAATAACGACAAAATCAGTAATGCAATATTTCAAGTGCGTGAACTTTCTTCAGAAGGAAAGGAGACTAGCTCTTTCAAATATTTCTGAATTTCGAAGTTGTTATTCACATTTTCAATTTTCAATGCAACTTTCAAACAAGTATGAATTGAACATTTTGAACATCTGACAATTTTCCATGAGATCTATCTCAACAAGCCACAACTTGCAATTGGTTCAAAAATTTGAGAACATAAACTAGAAGCAGATGAAAAAAATTCTGATTAAGTCACGCAACCGGCTACTTCCTTTCCAGTTGTCCCATTGATAATGAATTGATCGTAATCCAAGGCACATTTTGCCCATAGAAAAAAAAACGAGAAAATTTATAACACAAAGTTTCAAGCCGGCGCACTTTCTTTAGAAAGAAAAAGGACTAATCAATAGGTGAGTTCCGTTGCGCGTGGACGATCTTTAAAAAGCCATTGGCGAAAGTGATGAAATTATGTAACTCACGTGGATGAAAGGTAATGTGAGCCATGCGTATTGAAATGTCGATATGGATGTTTGCTGTAGAAAAAGCATTTTCATTTGCTCATCAGCAATAGTCTTGCCAATAGTTTATGTCTAATTTAGTTTCGAGCTCCAGTTTTCTGGTGCAATTATTATTATTATTATTATTATTTCAGTCGGGTGAAAGGTAACAATGGGAATAAAAATTTTTCAAACACATCTCGTTGTGTAGAAGAAATGAAAACGATTTAGAAAGGAAACCATAAAAGCTTAGAGTGTAGGTGATCCTTCCGCAATTTAAGGCTTGTAACACGGTTAACGCTAAGCAGACTGTATCGTTGCGTTACAGTACACCTCGTCTATGATATTGCACTCAAACATGATGTAATCGTGAGGGGGGAAAAAGTGCGTGGGAAAAAAAATCGTTAAAACATGAAAGTTGGAGGTATTATGACGATTGGGATCGCCAACTTCTACGCTGCCCCTAAACGGCATCCACAGTGGAACTTCCATTGATCTCCGCAAATGGGGGCGCGGTTTTCTTGAGGTATCTCGGAATCTAAGGCAGATAGTCAAATTTTTATGAGATTCATTTTTGAGCAGCAAACCGAGACGGACAAAAAAGCTCTAATAAAAATTTTGATATCTCCGTCAGACTCCGAGATATTTGAAGAAAACGGCGAGCGCAGAGTAACTCGTTAACAAGCTAATCGACTTTTTTCTGATTTTTTTTTTATCAAGAGTCGGAAGATTGGGTAGCTGGATTGACAGAGAATGCCCCATGTGCTTTTTCAAATGAATCTAATGATACAGGATTTTTTTCTGCGAAACTCCAGTCTTTCATATCACCTTAAGGCTTATTTCTTCAATGAGTTAAGTGAAAAAAGAAATCTCGGCATAATGCCGCACTCTGTTTGTTTCTCTTTCACATTTGCGTCACAACCTATATTTCTCGCAATAATATTGACATACGTGGCTGAAACGATCGATGGAAAATATTCAGAGTACCAACTTGAGAATGTTTAATTTTGAATTGATGGGAATAACAGGCCAATATATAAAGTATAATCGCATGAATTTGTACCTTTCTACTAACCAATGGCTTTTGCAATCGTGTCCCACTGCTCGTGTTCACGAATACGTGTCTCACAGTGAGATACGTGCGTGATTCTGCTCGTACAAACGAGTTCGTACGAGTCAGACGTCCATGGAATAGAGAGAAAAAAAAATCGTGAGGGGGATGGCGTGTGTCAACTTCTATGACTTTCCCGCTCGATAGATCGAATGGTTTATCTTGAGGCTGATCCGCAGGCGATAAGCTGAATGGCAATAAAAAACTTTTGGGATAATTTCTCTAAGAAGCCTGCTATTGTTATTATTGTTATTTTTTGGCAATATTTTGCAATTTTTGTTTTCAATTTATCTTCAAATTTTTGAAAGAAATTTTGCGTATTGGTTTCATATCTTCCTAAAATTACCAGCGGTTATGCAATTCATATATCTATCACTATGTAACATAAACTCAAAAAGTTTATTTATCTTCTTGCGTGGATCAATGTATTCGCTATGTTTCTTTGATCCAGCGGCGCATTATTTCACTTCCGCACGTGAGAAACTGTCATAATGCATGGGCTCAGCCGATAATAGATGATAAAAAAAAAATTGTCGTATTAAAAGAAATGGAGTTTCAAATGAGTCCTAGTGTTTTAATGCTCTGTGAGAGGAAGTGTGCTGGTGGGTGATTGATTAAACCGCGCTTGTCGATATTTCAATCGTGCCCGACATGAGGAAGAAAGGGAAAGGGAGTTGCCGTGCAAGTGAGATGATGGGAGAGAAGGAGGACAAGACAGGTGGGCGGGTCTGATCGACCCTGTCTCGACACTCCATGGCGCGTGAGGCATCTCGCGGGAAACTGAAATTGCCTGGTTTGTTCTCAATGGTACTGCTTTCTTCGCCACCATCAATTCAAATTTTCAGAAATTTTGGCATTTTCCTGTATTTGAAAGTTTTCAAAATTTTTCCAAAATTCAAGGTAGTAAAAACATTTGCAAAAATTGGCTAATTTTGGAAATTTTCAAAATTTCTGAATTTCAATTTTTTTATTTTAATTTTTCGAACTTTGTGAAATTATTGTGAATTTCTTCAGGAACTCACTAACTGGGGGGATCTGATCGCGACCCTGTGTCGACGCTCGGTGGCGCGTGAGGCATCTTGCGAGAGAGTGGAATGGATGTTTTATTCTCATTTGCTTTTTCCGAAAGGGGTTACTCAACGAATTCCACGTAACACCAGGGCAGTCTTACGTATTTTCTCGTTTCAAGTTGAGGTCCCTGAAAGCCACTGGCCAACTTTTTTTCCAATAATATCAACAGTTTTTATTACTTCTACACTTTCATTTCTCGGCAAATAAGGAATATAACGAGGTCTAGTGCTTTTTCCTCTCCTTCTTTTTTTTCATCATTTTTTTTTTCAATTCTGCGGAATTATTTGAATCCAATATCCAATATTTACACATGAATTAACTCGCGGGAAAGATTGACACAAGATAAGGGGTATTGAAAGCGCACATTGATAAATGCAAACGCGGGGAAAGATGGTCGGAAATGAAGATGAGGATTACGGTGATGATTATGTGGTCTTCGTCTTAGTTCTATCAATTGAATCGTCCGCTCGCATGAATCAAGGATCAAGTCAGAGATCGATTCAAGATATTTAAAACAATTCCAGACGTAAATTGACAGTTCCGAATCTCGAAATGAGTTTCGAAAAAAAAAACTTATGAAGCCTTCTGGACCTTCAAGAGCTTCTAAATGGCAAACTCAATTTATAGATTTTTTTCACCGGACCACTGTACGCTAGACGGTGACACGTGATACGTGCAAAATAGCAAACGTAAACAATACCTCATACAATGTTTTTTACTCCACATTGTGTGGATCGCACAATCTATGACGTGTGTAGAGGTGATTCGCTCGGTTTCGTTGGTGAGATCGATATCTTGGGAACACGGCCACTCGGGCTTATAAGGCGTGACGATGACGGTCTTTAACCTTCTTTAGCTTCTACGCAGAATTAGCGTTTTATGTACATTGCCCAAGTACAAGATCATCATCTCGTGTTTGAAAAGTTGGAGTGGCCTGACGTTATAAGTAGCTGCATTAAAAAGCTTAAAGAGTGCCTTTTAGGGCAGATTACTCATCGCGAAAATTCAAATATTTTTTAAAATTTTATACAAACTTCTACAGTTTCTTGATACTAAAAAAAAAATTTATTACTAATTTTCAATAATGCTGGTTACCTATAGCTGTTAAAGTACTAATTGTCGCGCACTTGTGTTTAACAATTCCACGATTGAAAACCTTGATCAGTAATGAGGTCAGTACCAAATTCAAGCTGCCTTGCCAGCGGTCCTTGCTCCAGTTTCGGAAGAAAAAATCAAACAATCGCAAAAAACAAACTTATTACAACTCCTTCAACTGCTTCACAAATAAATGTTCTTTTCTGCAAAATCATATCTTCACAATTTTGTAATCCGTGACCTTCATCCTCAAAAAAACATTGAGAAAAGCAGCCAATGTTTTTCCATTTATTAAAACGTTGATAGGGTCCTACTGGTCTTTCACTGAATGTAGACGCAGATTATAACTCATACAAGCAAAATTGATGCATAAAAAACCGCTGACTATCTCTGGTTTTGTACCACGAAATCGATTATAAATATGCCAGGTGTACGATATAAAGGCAAAATATATAAAGAGAGAAAAAAAAATTGCGCGACCGGATCCAGCTGCGCGTTATCACTCGTTCGTCCCGAGTCAGCGATTAAATGGTGTTGTTAGTCTCTGTCGCTTCTCTTTGTACTCCATGTCAGAGTGAAAACTGTGCGATCCTAGGATTATTATGACAAATATATTTCCCCGGAGTTGGACAGCAATTTCAGTACAAATTACTCATGATTTATTGGGTTATTGCTCAATGATAATGCATAATGTGAAATTCATGCAATCGTTGAAGCTGAATATACAGTCAATGAGTTTGATTCACACAGAGAATTTTCGATTGATACTAAAGCTAACTGGTGTATGAAAAATTTAGTTAACGCGTTGGTCGCATTGTCGTATTTAAGTAGGCGCATGTGCACGCTCATCGCATAATTTCTGTAAGACCATTATTTTTATTAAAAATTGAGTTAACTCGTTATTGGACAATTTCATGCAGAAATGTTATGAGAGATTTTTTGTAGAGAATTCCATTATTGATAAAAATTATTAATAATTTTTTCTTCGCAAAAGCTGGAACCCATTCCGATATTCGATTAGACACAGCTACAATTTTTTTTTTAATCCTTCCGGCTTACCTTTCCCCCACCCCGTTAAATGTGTTGATCAAATGATTCAGGCAATTTCACCATTCTGTTACATTGAAAATTGTTCCTATTATCATAAGAAGCACGTAATATAATTAAAACCATGCAATTGAAGTGAAACCGTCACATTGACAGTCTGCAGCCACCTTAAGACACCCATTACATCCACAAGTCCAGAAAACCAGGAAAGTCGAACTGGTTTTTCATGTCTCGGAGTTTGTGATTTTTTACCGAATTTAAAAAGCATAATTAGAGCCTTGGAACAGCCCACGTGTCCAAGAGTAAGCAAGGTAATGTGTGTTTAGCATCATGTATCAGCCAGGTGACACTGTTTAACATTCACGATCGTTTTCAAACATTTGCGTGTGATACGCCAAACGGGAATTAATAAATTTACCAGGTTTTTTTTATTTATTTTCGCACGACTCTTTTGAATATATTCACTTCCGTTTCTTTCTAACGCTCTATTCTCTCATTTGGCTTCAGTGTTTTTAAGTTTGTGCGTGTACTTTCCTTTTTAGGAATTGGGCACAACTCGTGCGGACATCAGCCTCCTCACCTCACCTCCCATACCTTTCTCACGCAATTACGAAGCGTCATGGGTTACGCAAGAGTTAAAGATCTTTCCGAACCTGACTTTCATTTATTTATTTCCTTTTTTTTTTATTCAATCTTGTTACGCTTGGCAATTGGTGATTTTATAACGCTAATTAGGGAGTAATCAAGGTCAGGGTTTAGGGGAAGTGGGATGAGCTTTGGAGTGATTTATTGCTTGAGTAATTGATCAGCGATTTTGATGGATTTCTTAATTAGTTTTTGGTAAAAAAAAATGATGGATTGGATATTAGAGGATGTTTCATTGAACGGCTATCCAATTATATCCATTGGGGGGCAAACTAGGAGGAAACTTTTAGAAACCTATCAAGTTTTGCACATAATACTGAAATTTTTAAAACCTCTGTAGTCGGTGGTAAATCCATCGTTTCGTCTAATGTACGAGAATATTTCTCTGCATTTCCATTGCGTAAAGAACCTTGAATCCCCTCAAGTTCTCAATCGATTAAAATTCTTCACGAATCAAAAGAACCATTCACCACATTCCACTTCTATCATAATGTCATTTAAATAAACTCGACTAACCGTTTATTATTGATTATGATTCCCCTGCAAGTGTTGATGATTGAATTGGATATTGAGGCAATTAACGACAAAATAAACTTAAGCTTATTTCGTAGCCTGGGAAATGTACTTTGGATAAGAGCCCCATGTGTTGAGTATTGGTGTTACTATCGCCAGGAAGTGGCTTCCCGGTTTCCCCACTTGAGTCCTTGAGAACTCGTCTTTCTGGGTCACTCCTATACTTCACCGACACCTCCCTGAATAAGAGTTTCATAATCATTCAACCCCCTCCATAATCAAGCACGTAGTAGACCTTGGAAATTTTGTTTGCAATGTCCGCCGGATCTTTTAATTTTCATTCATCAATTTTACAATGCACAATGTTGAAAGGTTACGATTAGTTTAAAAAATTCAGACACAGTTTCTTATGGTTCAGATGATATTTTTCGCCGAATTCTAATGGAGGGTGGTCTTCTGTACTATGAAACCAGATCATTCTTTAACGTGTTTACAAAACATGTATTATATCCGTGAGCTCACCCAGCCCCCCCCCCCCCCCCCCCCCCCACACTGGAATATTCCAATCACTCCTCCATTCGCGTAATTAGATAATTTAGCTACGGTGCTTGACGCCTCGAGTACGTGTCGATGAATCAGAAGTTGTGGATTTGCAATTGTAATACCACCAGACGAAAATAAAGACACCCCCCCCCCCGGGCTACTCTCTTTTTTTCTTATTATCTAAGGAAGTCTCTCTCCCATCTCGTGAAATAAGAGAGAAACGAGATTTAATCTAGCAATCGGGAAGTGACGTGAATCATCCGGGAACAATTCAACGAGAACCAACATTTCCCCCCCGCACCAATGATGACAGAGTTTGCCTTCTTTACTATTCAGCTGGTGTACGAGAGTGACTTCCGGTTGACTAAATTCCAAGATCCCTGCTATTGCTTTCGTTATGTTGAATTTTTCCACTTCTCCTTGTACTTCGTGAGAAAGAAAATAAAAATGTTTGATTACATTTGCTATTGCAAAAGCGGAAGTAACGAATATAGACTTTTATTAGATTTTTTTTCTTGGAGAGCAGTTGTCTTTATTGCATTGAGTGTTAGTCCCGTTTTATATATTCCGGATATTTAGGAAATCATAACGTGATCTTTCTTCGTATCTAGAAAATCCGTTCGCCGAAAAGTGATATCCGCAAAACATAAACGGTGGTATTGGTCAATTTATCCTATCATCCCAATTACATCGATTAAACCCATCCAGTTACTACCACTGTATCACAGAATTGTGGAGTCTGGGCTTACACACTATTTTAATTAGACCTCGAATTACCCAGAGCTAGAATTACAGTCAAACCTCATTAGTATTAATGCAATTGTACCAGAAACTCGATGAACCACTTCGATTAGTTTATTCCACCTTTGAAGTTCAATTACTCCCAGGCACGTGAAAATTTTATCAAGCATAGGAAAACACCTCTACAACCCATCTACACCACCCTATTCTGCAATTGCTACTGACTAATCCCATCAGCCATCCACAGGCGTCAGGAGCTTTCTCAAGTGTGGTTTACTTCAGTTATAAACTTGCACTGGTGGAAACTTGAAATTATCAACTAAACTTGTCAATAGCACTGATGTGTACATTGGAACGTTAAGTTTTGTATACTAGTGGTGAACCATTGGACCACACATAGTGGAGGTGGATCAAAAGCTGATGAGAAGCACTGTGGTAACTTGGCCATCCGGTAGAATCACAGCATCTCCCCGAGGCTTTGGGCATCTGGCGCCAGGGGACGTAAATATAGACCAGGAGTCAGGTGTAACCTTGGGCCAATTTGATTTAGCGTTTCAGCAAAACACGTATAGCCAGTAACGCTTCTACCAGTGCGACTTATCACGCTGAGAACTTTGGTGTTTAATGGAGCCATTTCTCCGCGGTCAATGTTGCAATAGTGAAAAAATGAGGAGGTGGACCAAACTGAAAAGGTTTTATATCTTTCAGCATTGGAGAACCAATCCTCGTTTTACCATGTCAAAATTGACCAAGTTTTATAAAGAACTACTTGGTATTACCCCCCTCGCAATTTTGTTTATTCTGTTTCTTGTTGGATAATACAGGAGCTATTTGCAGCTGAATTGCTTTGGCTCAGTGTTTATTCAAGTGGGTGGATATAGTAACCGTATAAGTTTAAAATAAATATATTCGTGAGAAGAAAATTTAGATTAAATCAAATTGCCCTACAAAAGTAACTTGACATTTGTTTTCGAAGAATCATGGACTGTCAAAATAAGACAATATTTCACAGAGAACATATTGAAAATTGGGGGGAGGGGGGGTTTCTTATGTTTGGTGTTCAATTATATCTATATGTATTTTCCTGGATATTCAGTGAGTTTATTTTGATACCATCTAGTTCTGGATTAATCGTCTCCAACCAATCGTATTAATCGTGTGGGATGAAAACATGTGGGCGGTGTTCTTTCGTAAAAGCTATTAATTCAATGTTAATTGTATGAAAGTGAGAGGGAAATATTCATACGTTACATCTTGTGTCATATTTTACTTGGAAATGTGTGTTGATAGAGAACGGGGGTGTACAAACTCCACCTGCTCCAATCCTCTCCTTCGTTCTCCAGAAACTTATGTTTGTATCTACGGTGAGTTAATTCTGTACGTTATACTTCCGCTTTTCCGTGCCAGCTGCAGAATTTTTCGAGACCACGTGCTGCATTCATGTTTGCATATTTCAGTTGAAAAACAACAGTTTTGCAGTTTTTTCCCCTCTTCGTCTAACAAGAAAATAATGAACTTTGCGGAATAAATTAGCAATACATTATAGATTATGGAACGGCTTTATTAAATTTGAAAGTAGATTCGTTTTTTTTTCAAAGCCCTTTGAAACTTCTTCCGATCAAAGGTCACTCGTCCCCCTTCTATTCAATCTATTTATCTTCCTGCTGGTCACGTACCATGTTCAAAAAGCCAACATCAACCGCAGTATGTGAGCTTCGTCAATGTTCTTCCATTGAAATAAAGACACGAAGTGAAGGAGAGGAGAACGAATGATAACGACTAGGTGGACCAGCATCGAGTATTCAGTGCAGAGTTCAACCCCTAGTCAAGTCTTACCCTCACATCCACTTATTCCCATTTTTTTTCCACTTCATCCGCTCCCCTGAGCTTCTGATTCTCACCAATGGCTGAGAAGAAAGCTCGGACGAAAGCATAAAATCACCTTACAATTTTCTATCATCGATCATCCGTCATCTAGCATCCAAGAGGCGAGTGCTTTTGGGGGCTTTACCCAACGTATGTACAGTTCGTTTTTAGCCAATTTATAATCTTCTCGTGAATCATGCTGTAATACTGAGAATCGGGGGGGGGGGGGGGGCTTGGCCATATGAATGATTCTCTCGGTGAAAACTGTCGAGCTACATCACCCCGAAATTTTGCAACGAGACATATCTATCTCTCCCGTTTTCACCCACATTTCGCCCACTTTAACACTGCTTTCATGCACCGCAGGCATCAGCTTGGAGGTCGGGTAGCTTTAGCAAGCCAAGCGGAAAGTCAGAGTCACTCATGGTATCGCGACAGGAAGTTGAAGACTGGCACGAGCGCTGTTGCCTCCTAGAAACTCTTTTTTTCCCCTGCTCGTATATATCGTACGTATCTTGTTGTGGTTACGTATAGCATATGGACAGATAACTACTTTGTATGGTGTTTTTTATGCGTGACAGCACATGTGTAGGGAACTACTATCGAACTTCTGGAAGAAACTCTCTTGCTGATAAGGAAAATTAGTTTATTTTCAGAAGTGGAAGGTTAGAATCCACAATACTCCTAACATTGTATTATTTCACAACATGAGTTAATTAATTGTTTAGCAAACCTTAACTTTGGAACTTTGTGGTCTAATACAAATATTCGACAGAATACGTATCCGATGATAATGCGAATTATCTTATCTAGGCGACATAGAAGTTGTGAGCTTTTGCGGAATAATTTTCCAATGTTGGAAATTCATCCTCAGTGCAGAGTAGGATGTAGCCATCCGCACAACTTTCCTGTGTGACATATGGATAGATGAACAGACTCGGATTCTTTCCATGCGTAGTAGCACATATGTAGGATATTACGATCAAACTTCTACCGGAAGCACTCTTGCTGATAAGGAAAATCAGTTTATTTTTAGACGTAGAAGGTTTAGTACTTTCACGCAGATGTGAAAGAGGTTAGTGAGACAAGTTGTTCTACAAGTTGTCGTAACAATGCTTCAAACATTATTATCATGTTGACATGTTAGCAACAGAATTGTCAAGCATGAAATCCTAATATTTCTGGTTTAAATCAGGAAATTTGTAGTATAACACAAATATTTAACCAAACAGAAATCTGATGAGACCACGGAATATCTTACCCCAGGTATCATTTGGGTTGTTGGCTCCCGCGGGGCAATGTTTCAACGTCGGAAATTCATCCTCAACGGTGGAGTAGGATATGCCCGTCCAAAAGACAACTACCTTGTTTGTGTACGTGCAATGTTGAAATACTTTGCTGAATACTCGTTAACGACGGGGGTACCTATATCCGGCGGGCATATCAGGTAGAGTAGAGAGATTTTACTGGGGGGACAACAACTGAGACACTAGGGAAACTGTTGTCCTCTGGACTTATTCCTATCTACTGTACTTCAGGCATCAACTTGATTTCACTTGTTTCCTGATAAACAGTTGGCACAACACTGCCCTGAATTGTCAATGGACAAGTAGAAAGCCACGGTAGAATTGCTCCAGGGGCTTGCAAAATGTTTTAGTACTTTGGACTACCAACAAAGGATTCAGTACCTTCGTTGGATAATCATCTCTATCCCTTAAGGGTGATCGTATTGCCGCTGAATTTCATTAGCTATAACAAGGCACGTTTCGGTATGTCTTCCCTATTTGCTATTTCGATGGAGTTATCTTCAACAGCGGTGATGTATATCTTTTGGAAAGTCTTGAAGTTTGATAATTTAGGGAAATACTGAGTATTTAAGGAGTTTCAACGCAGTTGGTTTCGCTCAGTGATTTGGCTGGGTTGCGGTAATTACGGAGTGTGCAAGCGAACTTTGAAAATGAGTGGAGTTTCTCCAAAAATCTTCTCCCATAGAAAAATTCATGAAGCAATATATTATGAAACATCATTGGGAAGGAATTGGGGAACATAGAGGTTGAGCAGTGAGCTTTCATTGCGGAAACTGTGCTCTGGACTTATTCATATCTTCTGCATTTCCTGCTCCACCATGATTTACCTTGTTTCCCGGTTAACAATTGGCGTAATACTTTGCGTAATTGACAATGGGCAGGGTGTGTCTGCGATAGGATTATTCCAGTGGTTTGTAGAATGTTTCCATATTTTGGGCTGCCAATGAACTGCTCAAGAGCTTGATTACACACTCAACGAGGTTACTTACAATTGTTATTCTTGATGCCTAATTTAATTGCCAATGATAGGGCTTATGTGAATGTGTTTTCCCTATTCGCTGTTTTGGTGAAGCCATCTTCAACCGCGCTGATGTGTATCTTTCCCAAAGTTTTCAGCTTTGATAATTTCGGGAAAGCCCTCAGTATTTGTGTAGTTCAAACAGAGACGAGTTAATTCAGTGTTTTCCTTAAGTTGTAGTAATTAAGGGCTGCATAGGCGAGAATGCAAACGAATAGTCCCAGGTGGGAAGTGCCAAGCTTTGACAACCGGGACAAGCTTGGGACAGCCTCGGATACCAAGCCTTGGCACACCTAGCTTGGCCCTTGCTTTGACCGATGGTGTTGCCACCCGGTATCCAGGGCTTGTAGACCAGTCCCTGGCGACCAGCCTTGGGCCAGCCTAGGCACAGAATTGGTAACCAGGATATCGGATTGCCAAGCGTGGGCCAGGCTATTTCCAAAGCTTGTCTAGAGCCTTGGTAAAACTCAGATTGTAATTTACATTAAGGCTTGGCGACTAAGCTTGTCCCAGTCTACAATTAGGACTGGTATCCAAGGGTCGATTGAACCCAGCTAGGAACAAGCTGTAGCCAGGACAGGCCTCAAGTCTCGGCAATACCCTGATTAACAAGTCACATTGGGATATAACAACCACTCTTGGGACAATCTACAGCCATGGCTGGTACCTCAGAGCTGGATATACCGGACTTGGACCAGACTGAATCCACGACTAGCCCCAAGTCTGGGGGATACCCCGATTTACCAATTACATTGAGATTTGGTGACCAGTCTTGGGCCAATCTACCACCAAGATCGCTTAAATCCGCCTTTGGATACCAGTGCTGGTTGTAGAATGGGCCGAACCTGGTCGCGATGTCTCAATAGAAGTTATAAATCTGGCTTTTACCAAGATTCTAGACCAGTCCTGGCAATAGGTTGGCTCATGCTAGGCGATACCAAGCCCTGGTTAGAAGTTTCGTGCATAGACTGGGCCAAATTTGGTCGCCAAGCCTCAATATAAATTGAAAATCTGGGTTTTACCAAGGTTTCAGACCAGTCCTGGCAATAACCTGGCCCACGTATGGCAACACCGAGCCTTGGTTACCACTTCTGTGCCTAGACTGGTACAGAGCTGGTCACCAGGAACTGGGCTACGAGCCCTGGAAACAGGGTGACAACACCATCGGTACAAGCCCGGGCCAACCTAGCGTGCCAAGGCCTGGTAATGCGGGGCTGTCCCAAGCTCGCCCCATTTGTCGAAGCTTGGTACTTCCTCTTTGAGATCATCCCCCGCTCTCCATTATGCTTGCCATTCCATTATGCCCCGCTTCTCATTATGCCCCTGTTCCCATTGTGCCCCATCCCGCCCTTATTTATCTCGCTCTATCCCATTTTATCCCGTTATCCTCTTTTGCACTACTATTCCATTTTCTCTCGCTATCCCATTTTGCCCCACTATCAAAGTATATCATCCCATTCTATCCCGCTTTTTCATTGGTTTATTGTCTCTCACCCTCCTACCCCATTATCTTCCCTCCCATTGATTCCCCATATAAACCCAAGAAAAATATCCTCTCGTGTAAGCAGCCGCACAGCCCAGGAACAACTAGAATATCCAGCGATCACTGAAGTTAAGCACCACCGAGTATGGACCGTAGGAGGATGGGTGACCGACAAGAAACACCTAGCGATCTGGATATTCCTATTTCGCCAACTAATAGTCGAAATTGTTTTTTTATTTTTTTTACTATTCTACACTCGATGAGCCAATGAGATTAACATACTCATCGCTCTTTTAACAAAACATTTGTGCAATCTTAATTGAATTAATTATTTTTTTATGTTAAGCGTATATCCTGGTTCTAGCTAAATGCCAGCCGTGGGCCAGGCTAAACTACCAGGCTAGTCCCAAGACTGAGGGATACCTCAGTCCTAGCCTGGCCCCATGTTTCATTCCAGGCCTGGTATAGGCTAGTCTACCCAGCCTTGGCCAGGCTTTGCCAGGCTTGAAACAAGCCTGGGCCAGGCCTGGGCCGGTTGTCAATTCCTACCTGGGGTGGAATTCTTTCCTACAGCCTCAATAGTTGGGACAACTTATAGTTTCCAGAAATGGTCTTTTGATTCTTAATTGTAACGTTAACTTTGATAAATATTCTCAAAATGATGTATACAAGCGTTTGTGTTTCTCACTCGATTAATTTCCCCTTTTGTTCTCGAAGGAAATACGGAGTTTTAACTGTCACCCCATACATGAAGCTTCCCTCCGATCATTACTGACAATTAGCGAACACATAGTATCAGCACACGTGTTTCCAACTAGTAATTTTCCAACCGTCAAACTTTGATAATTCCCTAATTACTTGAGTCTGGTGTGTTTGTACCTGCCACCAATTATTTCCGGGGCTTTGAAGGGGGTGAATTGAGGAGGGTGGAAGGAGGGGGAGAGAATGGGTATGAGTACTTTCTTTCCTGCTGCGAGGTATCCAGAAGCAATAATGCACCTTCGTTTCACGGATATTCAATTATATCAACTCATCGAGTGTTCGGTATCACAGGGAGTGTAGCGAACTGTCATATGGATTCGTTGGACTACCGTCGGAACAACTGGGTGTCTATTACACCGGAAGTCTCGGTCGACTGGGCGCTTCCGTTAATCGAGAGATCGTGTTCGTGAATCGATCGTGAGCACAACAAACTTTTGCACTTAGGATTTTCACTTAAGGGGTGACTACGGCGAGTTTTGGAGGTCCGGATATTCGAATGGCATTCGAATAATATTGTAAAATTGGAATGGATAGATACGGAAGTGGAAAAAAAATCCCCCGACACATATAAACAAAAAAGCTATTGCGCACTTGGTACAAGAAAAAGTGGGTGTAAAAGATCTTGAACACACGCACACAACCATATACATACATTTAAAATTTGACACACAATCAGCTCAGTTCACAGTTTATTTTACTCGTCATGAAATAACATGACGTTTTAATAATTTTCCACGTCCGCCAAAAGATGAATATGGTAGTAGAGAGAATAACCGCAGTAAAACTCCCACACCGCAGCGGTTCGAAGAGGGATGTGGCTAGTAAAGGCGAGATTAAATGAGATACCGTTATCTCACACACAGTTGGGGTACACGAGGTGAAGTGGCATTTTGCGCATTGAAATTGAGCACCATCAATGGTAAATGGAACTAGAACTAGCGGAAGATAAGCACAGGGGATATTCGATCTAGAAAATGGATGACGATAGTATCACAACGTATAGAGTGAATATTTAAGGTGGGATTCATAAACATTCCCTTAAATATTCAATCTGCTGGGTATTGCAATGTGCGCAAACATTTTTGCCGTAGGTATGGCATCGTTTAGAGGCAAAAAATATTTGCGCATGTATTGTCAACATTTATATACCCTCGAATATACTCTACATTAAAGATGCGGTGTAAACCTTGAAGCTGTTTTCTACAGTGTTTGATATTTTGTTTCTCTTGTGGTATAAAATCGTCCTAATATCGTTATAAAATACCCACGGCATTGTTGAATATTTATCTGGCAAATGTTTCACCAGTTTCATCTTCATCAATCCTCACGCCATTTACGGGTGTTTGCACTACTTTTCTCACTAAACCATTGCAACTATATAGCTAAGCACCCGCAGACGCCACCGCAATTTTCGTATCATCAATTATCATGTGAATACTACGGTGAGAATGTCGACTGCATCCCAGCCCCCCCATTCAGTTTATAGTTAAATGCGTGTCTGTGGCACATATATCATCGAATACATTTCCACTTGATCACAATGATACATTACTCGCAGTTCTTTCCCTCTTCTTCATCATCGCTGGAAGAAAAAAATCGCACGATACGCTTAAAAAATGCAGGTTACTCAGATAATTTACTACTATATCTCTTCCTCGGATTTAATTGCTTTCATATATATACAATTTAATACCGGCATAATTGATATTTATTGTTGTGATAAATCAGTGGAAGTGGTGAGATGTAATAATTCAAATATGACAGGTGCGTTAATTATCCAATTAACTGGGAAACGAGTGGGCTAAGGAGAAAACGTATAGGAAGTTATCTGTAGGTGAGAGAATTCTCCACAGAAACGGTCCTTTATCATTTTAGCTCCAATTGAGTTGTTTCGGAGATAATGCAACGTTCAGACATATTCGCGGATTCCTTCTATCTGACAAAATTACACTTTTTAAGTGAAATTTGTAAGTTGTAATTTTTTTTTTACTTTTTTAAAATATTACAAATTTTTGATGTTTTTCAGATTCAACATTTCCAAATTGGGATTCACCATTGCCAAACATTTGAAAATCTCTAATAACTCGGAATTTTTGACAATTTTTATGGTCTACCGATTTCGTCTAAATATATTTATTTACAAAATCATTCATCACATAGTCCCCCCCCCCCATATTTTCTTTTGTTTATGCAATTTTACAATGTGGTCTTCTGTTATCTGTTACAGGTGAGTGTCTTCGTGAACTACGCAGAACGAATACGTAATAAAACACCAAATCCGACACAAACACATTATAGAACACATATTTAGAAAGTTGAAGACTTAACGGATATTAGCAAGCTTGGGTGGAACAGTAGGTGATGAAATTGAAATAAAAAGGTAAGATTATCCAGGCGTATGGACTCGATGAGAGAATTGCTCATTAATCACGGGATTAATTACGATAGCTGGTTATCGGCTTGTGGGTGACAGACATTGTAAAACGTTGCGTGTTAGCCTTGTGCGGAAGTTGGGGATTTTACCTCTAGAAATTTATTAATCTCGCTTGTGACCTCAAATGGGGTGAGCTTCAAGAGGCAAATGAAAGCTTTTTTTGCTTCCGTTATATTTGCAGGAATATTTTTCTTCCCGAGTTTGCAAACAACACACACCACACACACACACCCATCCCCACATACATACACAAGGCGAACTGTTCCCAATCATCCGATTTTTTATTATGAAGCTAATGAGAAAAATGGACAATCGGATTTTGCGAGGAGTCTTCCTTCCTAATTGTAAATTTACTCATAAATTTGCAGATACTTAGGAAAGGAACTACTCTCATTTTCCACTCAACTAATGATTTCATTATCATTAATGGAGATCTCCGACTCTTTCTATTGCCTCAATTATCACTAGATGAATTTTCCTCGTGCACTATTGAAAATTAATCCCTTTGTCAAACAGAGGGGGCGTTATTCTCCCATCAATTAACCTTTTTACTAACGTCTTATTTTAGCATCGGACCAGCTTTAATCCCACGTGCATCCTTGTTTGTCTCTCGGCCCCGCGGGCAATTCCATTCACCAAGTTAATTAAAAACAAATGTCTAGTAAATTTGATAGATGGGGTAAATGGCCGGGGAAAAGGCGACGCCATTGGACTAGACTGGAAAAAAATGTGTGTATAGACATTCTTAAAACAAGTCCCATTAAATTTTGAAATTTTAAGGAATTCATAGATTTTTCCAGATTTTGATTTTTTTATTTTAGGGATTTTCGAAATCAGCGAAATCCCTGAACCATTTGGAATTGCTAAAACATTCTCAAACCGTCAAGCATGTATGCGATAAATTGCTACGAACATCCTAATTGCGCAATTCCTTCAGTCTTGAAATTTTTGGATTGCCGAAATTTCACCCCATTTTATTATAACTTCTCAACTAATTTAGCCGACTCCACACTAAATGCTCCATCAAGAAAACAGTGTTGACATATTTATAATTGAAACGCCCGATGATCAACCGAAAATGAATGGAGATGAAGGAGACTGACAGGGTCGGTTATCAAATCCTTTGTATATGTCTGTTGATGCCTAGTCTGGGCTTTTAATTTTTAGAGGAGGAAATTATTCAGGAAGTACTTTGCTCACTGGTGTGGTTGACGTGGTGCCAATTAATTCTGAAATTAACTGAGGCAAACTCGTAGACGTGCTTATCGCCCCGGGGACGGGGATTGTATGTGTGTGTGTCGGAGGGGAAGGGGGGGGGGACGCATGGGGATGTGTCCCACAAAATTAATCGCTGTCTCGTGTGCACTGTAGTGCACTTTGCGGTATCGCCCCAAGGTGGTACTTCGATTCATAATCATCTGAGTTACGCAAAACTTGACAACTACTTTTGGGTGTTATCACGAGATTATGGGGTGGAGAAGAATTTTATATCATATTTGCGGATAAGCCCTCGTTGACCTTGAATTTCGCCGCAATGTCGGGTTCAGTGTGCTGCGATATCGCTGCGAGCCTGGTGCGACCTTCACCTGTTTACCGTTTGTAAATATTATAAACTTATGATTTTTTTTCCAATCGATGAAGTTTTCAACCCTTTCTAATTTGGACATTTATTGAAGCTTTTCAGATTCTTCTGAATGTCCCTCATTTGTGAGATATTTAGAATTTTTTAAAATTAATCTCACGCAAGAGCTATTCCAATTTCTGTAAAATGCTGCGTTCAAGAAAAATTTATTCAGACCAATTAGGAACAAAAAATGATTAAAGAAAGTTTGAAGACAGAAACTATAAAAAAAGGGTTAAAAAAACCAACGTCCCCTTTCAAGCAATTCTTTCCCTGACTTGTACGAAACAAGAGCAGATTTTTAATTAAATCTGGAGAACTTTGGTCCGAAATTTTCATGCGGAAGACAATGCCTTCAGCTCAATTCTCGGTCTTCATTTTGCCCAGCTGTCGAAACATCAAGACAATACGAAAACTTAAAGCCGTGTTGTGTCCACTCGTCTGCCGGAAAGGGCGAAACTCGAGTTAAGACATTCTCGGTAAATTGGGCAAGTAATTACCAACCAACTGAGACAAATATCCTCATTGCTGGTTCTCTCATTTCAACACTGGCGCGGCCGGGGGAGAGGGGGGGGGGGAGGGGAGGCAGGGGGAATTTCAAGAATGTACTTTACTTCAACGTTAATTCGTTCCAACTGCGAAAATCCCCCTCCGCACCCTCCCCTCTCCCCCTCGTGCTCCATTTATCCCATTAGTCTTTTTTTCTGAATTTCCTTATCTACCACGGTTGCCTCTTAAATTCTCATTTTCTCCTTAATACCCAACAGTTTAATTAACGATAAATTAAACCTGACGTTTTAGATTCACATCATAAAGTTCTCGGGTGGGAGAACATTTTCATTCACTATCCTAAAGCATTTTATTGCTCATAGAAAATAATGGGGGTTGATTTAAGGTACGAGAGTCCGAAAAGTTGTCATGACCTCTTTTTTGCGATTTTTCCATTACAAATTTCACTTATAATATTGATTCTTCAAATCGAGGTCAGTTATAGTTTCAAATTACAGCGACGGTCAACCTTGATTTAGGAACTCCATTAAAAATACCTTAAGTTCACATAATTGACTTTTTTTTTCCTTGAATGCCCTAAGTAATTTTTCCATTACCTATTCGAGATTGAAAATGCCCGGATTTCTGATGAACTTGAGGCTTGGGTGAGAAAAAAAAGGCACACAGAGAGGTCTATTTATGAAGTTCCTCCCTGGAAAAATCCAGCAAATTCCACGGCAAGTCTCAAATAATCTCGCCGAGCTTCATAAATAAACGATTCACAACCTGCGCATCTCTTTTTCTTCAATTTTACCCGGTGATTCAAGCATGCATTAATCACTCCCACGCATTTAAAATGCGAATTAAAAACCTGGGAATTGCTGTTGGAATCTCATTTACTACCATAGATAGGGAAGTAATGATGATTGTTATTAATTCATACGCAGCTAATTCGTCATTGTATTAGAAATCATACACAATTTAATCACATTTGTTTATACACAATTTGTATACAAGCAATGTCAAAAATAATCTAGTTTCTATCCAATTGCAATATTCATTTTTCATTGTAAATTTTCGTTATTGTATTGTCAAAAGAATTGAGACAACATAACAGAATTACATATTTAAATACGTCTGCTATCAATATCATTCACATTTTAAAAAGCTCCAAATTTGCAAGATTGCGCGACCTTAAGGAGGAATACATGCTACCAGGTATCATAAAATTCTCACCATTATTCATGTGAAAAACACCAACTGAGAAAATTGTTTTCGTACAAAATTGCACGAAAATTTGTTTTCTATAACCGTGTTATAACGTCTGTTATACATCATACTTTGCTCTGATAACCATCTCCAAAGAAACCAAGTGCATCGTACGGCGGTATTCACGGGCTCTTGTAAATCCCTTCTTCACGTGTTACTCCAACGCTGACGTTGAATTTCCCACGCATTCAAGCGTCTCACCAAGAAATACCTCCGGGGCATTCTACCAACCATTATTATTTGTTATCAGTATTTTTATTATTGCTCTTAGTTGTTATCATCAACTGGGTTAGACCATTTTTTAGGAAAATTACATTAAGAGAAAAAAAATTCTATGCGCGTTGGCACGCTGTCCATGTATAAGTCGCTTCATCCAAGAAATGCCTAAAAAAAAATATTCAATTTTATCATAGTTTTCTTACTGTTAAAAAATGTGATTTTTTCCCGCTTATGTCTCATCACATCGCATCATATCTTCGCCTCCTCTTTACTCCTTCCATTATGCCTCTTTGTTTTTCAATCCGAGAACGCGCGTGAGGCGTCAGCGAGTCTCCTGGGCCCTACGAGACAGCCGGTTGATTGCAATGTTGCGGTATATGCACTTGGTTTAGTTGGTACAATGAGCCACCTCGGATAGGGGGAGCTAGCGGGGAAATGAGGGTCGCTCAAGGGGACGATTGTGGGGATATCCTTGGTGCCATCGCGTGTACAAATCCATCAGGTTGGCATCGCGGGGGGAAGGGCGCACTGAAGTGAGATGGCGGTAGCATGGGAGACAACTGATGGCCTACGATGATCTGTGTACTGAGGGTTCCTCGTTCCTGTTGCTGAATCACATTTAGCATTTCATTCTTTCTTTTTGTCACGTTTTTTGGAAAATCCTGAAGTTTGAAAAATTTTTTGTAGAAGCATTCAATCTCTTTAAACTTTTTAGCTGCTTAGAACTTTGACTCACAATTTTTTTTTGTAACCTTGCAATACTCTCTTCAAAATTTCTAATTCATCCAGAATTTATCGAGGCAATCGCAATTGTCATAAAAATGTAAGCCTCAACTTTTGGCGGATTCACAAGCATACAGAAACTTTCAGTACCATCTGCAACATCTTGGAAGGTCCTATAAATAAGTAGCATCATCTGAGATACTTGGAACATTTCGCGAGTGTTGGTATAATGAAGGCCATTTCCGAGCAAATCCCAAATTTCTAGAAATTCGCATAAGTTTTCGGAAATTTTCAAAAATTACTCATCAACTTTTGTAATTACTGATAATTTAGAATCACCTAAAGTCTCAACATACTGCAATTTTCAAATTTTTATATACTGAAGAGTTTGAATAAAGTTCCATCAAGTTTTTCAAAAACTTATTCCAAGTTCCATTTATTTCCCTTGAATGTCGTTTCTTTTTTCAGAAACTTTCATAATTATATCTAACAACTAGAATTGTACCATAATTTTCTCAGAATTCCAATTTTCAAAATTCTGGAAAGCTCATGAGAGCTTTTTGTTTCAAATTAAACCAGTAAATCACTTAAACTATTTAATAACGCTCCAAGTGTTGGAGTCGGAATAATTTTACGCTACTACGTTGGACTTTATAATGCGTGCAAATGGGGGTTAAGGGTGTTTGCGTAAGAGCAGAAGACCGAGATAAAATTCTGAAAAAAATACACACTGTAGGAGTTTGCGCCTTGAATATACCCACAAGAATGCAAATCGATTGGAAAGCTTTTAGACGAGATAATCCAATCGTCATTTTGAAGATTTAATATGGCGGCTTATGCGTAAAATGTGTTCTGTGACGTCAGTGATTTGCCAATGGGAAAATCTTCTGAAAGCTTTTGGATGAGTTGATATGAATTGGAAATTGGTAATCCTCAACTTGTGCCTTCAACTGCGTTGAAACATTCCTTAAGGGAACGCGTTACCGCAAAATTAGAGAGTGCATGGAGCGGCGCGGCGCTCACCATGCGAGCGCTGACGTCCCGTGAACAGCTGCGACTACTGAAGGGTTCTAGACGTATTACATATAGTTTATAAATGAAAAATTTGAATGGAATTGAAGTCCGGACAGGTCAATGTGTCTCTTTCACTTGAGGTTTATTAGCGCTAACGCTTACATGTACAATTCGTATATTGTGTATGCACGAGTGCAGATTCTCGTGCATAAATTAACTCTGACATACGACCGGCCATAATACATCCAATGCGCCAACTGTTGTATTGTCGGTTTGTGTTTGTGTCAAATGTGTGCGCAAATGTTAAATAAAAGTGGCTTTTGGGTTGGTTATTAAGTGGGACGATGACCCCGGGCTCAATCGCGAATATTGATTGTCTTTTTTTAATGCCTGCCTCTTTCTCATTTTTAGAGTAAAACGTGATCCATGGGGTTGCATATTGTCTCCCAAAATGTTTATGTATAGAAAAAAAAATGTCATAAAATGTGTTGAGAGCTTTCAAAGTTGGGGCGATTCTAAACAAGTACAATTTTTTGTGAATTGTTTTCTCAAATGTGTCAGATCCATATGATGCTACACTAGTTTTGTTTTATTCTCCGAAATTTTGGCCGATTGACATGTTTCCAGTGAGTAGTTGCTACCTGTCAATAAACTCACAATTTTCCTTATGTGGAGGAGGATAAAAATAACATAGTGTGTGGGTGCTTTGAACACGAAATGTAGATATTTAGGGGCAATGTAGGGCGTCACACGCGACGTCTTCTCATGTGGCAAGAAGTAAAATCCCGTCCCCTTTGTACCCCCTTACCTTTATTTCCTTCACAAAATAAAAAAAGAAAAATCTAATTTCGTTTGATGTCTGCACGACAGTCGATTCCCATCGATTGTTTTCTTTTTTATTTCACCGAATAAATGATGGTTCGCAAGCTTGAGTTCATAAAAGTTGGATAAAATCAGTGGAATTTATTCCAACATTTCTCCCATTTTTAACATTTCTGAGGGGGTAAAAAAAAAGTTTTACAAGCAGGACGGAGGAATAAAAAAATGAGAATTTTTCCTTGGCTTCGTGCTTCAAGAGAGTCAATATTTTACTGCATTTTCTCGCAATGGTAAGATATGCAGAAACTTTAAGAAGTGTTCCATAAAACAAAATGTATCAGCGTAGAAAAGGAAGTGGAAGAAACTCTCATGATATATTTGAAAAAAAGAAAAAAAAAATCAAGCAAATCCGGAGATTCATATAAAATATTGAACAACAAATTAATTTTCATCTAAATTATTTTAAAAAATTTAGACAGTAAAATTTAAAAACAGATTATTAGAGATCTTAAATAGAGATTATAAAGAATTTTCTTTTTTTTTTTTCATTTTGAGAGCTCCCTAAATGCCAGAAATGTAAAAAAATTCAAATAAGTGAAAAAAAATTCGTAGAATCACGTTTACTCTCGGTTCTACATTTGAAGTGGGTAAATATTTTACTGCATTTTCCCTCAATGATAAGATACGCAGAAACTTGGAGAATCGTTGCATAAAACAAAATGTATGAGCACGGAAAAGGGAGCGAAGGAAGCTCTCATGGATGAAGAGGTACCTCCTGCCCCGTTTTGCATATAGTGGGGTTGGCGGGGCGAAAAGGGGGAGTGGATGGGTGGTCTGGGGCCTCGGCTGGATAATATGCAACGCTGGGTAGTTGTGGTGGCGGCTTTGTCCCATCATGCTGAAATATACAGAGGGATGGGTCTCCGGGTTGACAATGAAAATTTATGAGATGTATCAAGTATTCCTGTCTACATCCCATACACCTCTGGTTAGGAAAACTTGTAGATGGACACGCCACAGGCACAAAACTATGAATATTCCCCGAGATATGAGGGGTAAAAAAACCCATTCGTGATATGCACATCCACGTGACTATATTTAACGATACTTCAGCATAATATGCAATTTTTTTCAGCCGAATTATTGATATCTACTTAATGTTTCAAACATTCATTTGGTAATTTTTCACGTGAATCGTTGATCAGAAAACTTTGTTATAGCAAGTTCCGAACTTAAAATAATAAAAAAAAAAATTGGCAATTCAAATTTTTTTTCCGTCCTCCAAAATTGATAAAAAATGAGAAAACAGTATTATCAACTTTTATTTATTATTAAGAAATCATCCAAGTTTAACGAGTTCAAATTTAAACTACAAAAATTCATGTAATTTATTCTTTTATCTTTTTCGAATAATGGAAGGATTTTGTTTCATTCTTTTTCGTTCATGAATAGACTTACTGGCTCATGAAACACGACCATGCCCAAAATAAAAATCATTCATCGAGTATGTTTGCAATGTCCACTTTGTAACGCAATATAGTAAACCAGCATTGTTTCATCTGAAAATAACTGCAGATTTCACTGATATGAAATTGCTGTTTGATTATGTGGTATTCGCTGCTAGTGATTGCATTTCATAGCAGACTATTGAATGAAAACAAAATTAATTGTAAATAATTCTCAATGTTTAACCAAATTTTTGTTAACATAAAAATGTGAACATTCGCACAATATTTTGCTCATACAACAATTCAGGAATGAAGTGAAAAGGATAGGGCGATTGTACCACGATTTTTACCTCGACATCAGCGCAAGTAATTTATATGACTTTTTTGTGCAGAAAATGTTCTTTTATAAAACTCTTTAACCAAATCTCAGGTCTATAGCATGTCACGAAATTGTCGAGATATTGCCTCCTAGAAAATAAACATTGAGCATGTTATAGCCAAATTTTCAAACTGTATGAAAATACAAAGAAGTTGGTTCCCCAATTTAGTTGATTTTTTTAAAGGTCCAATTATCGTATTAAGCACCTCCTGCATTAAACTTTTCTCAGTAAAAAATTTGAAACTTTTGCCACAATTTCCGAACACATTACGATATGCGTAAAAAAATTAGTATCCACCCCTTTGAAATTTTAGACCTCGCATAAAATAACGCTGTAAAATTCATTGCGTGAAATTTTCATGGATGATAAAATCTTAATTTTTTTTGTTGCCAAAGTGAATAAATCAATTCAAGAATACGAAAAAATCTGGATCGACTTCCCTAGATTTTCCGACAATCCCATAAATCTCATAACACCCTTTTCATTTTCACCATCCTCACTTATTTTTCCTTCTCCCATGTTTTTGCTCCCTTAAAAAATTATCAGGCAACAGTTACTCACACTTCGCTGAACACAACCTCATCGTATTTTCACTTGTGTATGCACTGGAAGCATTTCGCTTACCTTTTTTGTGTGCAATATTTTGTCCATACAATGTTTACGGGGGGGTTTATAGGAAACAGCTAAATCGATTTGGTGGGGCCACGTCGAGTGGGATTTCAGCCTCCCGTGTGGACGAATAATTATTTACAAGCTTTCTACCCCATAGTATTGAGAGGCTGAGTGGAGTGGGATTTGGGCGGGCGGGGGGGGGGGGGGGGCGACGCGGGTAGATTTTGCTAGCACAACGGACACCCGGGAATTTCGTTTCCAATTATTGCCAATCAGCCCTGAGGACGTCATCGGTGGTATTGCGAGGTTGGCTTCCGGTTTGTCACTTGATAGTCAACCTACACGATACACTTCAGAGTGAAACCTCTCGAGTTAATACCATGTTCAATTTTCTAGTTGTAGGTAATTATGAAAATCTAGATCAGATTTTATGAATGAGGATATTGCGAAAAATTTAGATTAGACCGAATATTAGAAATAATGCTACGGATATGTAAGACTACAGGAGATTGGAATCGTAATTTTTTTAATCGAAACGTACTTTATTGTACAGAAATCATAATTTATGGTATCGTAAATATCGGTTCACGATTCGTAAATATCGATTTACGATTATGAAAACGTAATTTTTAGAACAATTTCCAAGCGGTGGATTGCCATTCAACAATATTCAGTATTAAATTGCAATGAGAATATTAGTTTTACCGAGATATTATTGTCCAAACAAAAAACAGTGGTATAAGAAATTTTAAAAAAAAGTAAGGAAAATACATAAGTCCTATCACCACAACATGTGAAATTGAATATTCGCCCCTTTGGAACAAAAAATCGTAGAAATATTATTACCTCGACATTGACCTGAGAGAATTTGCGAGAGAATGGAGATGACGTGATCGAAGGGGAAGCCAACGCTATATAGCCTATGTAAAGCGTTGAAAAAAAAAATAGAGGACATGGGGAGGAGTGAGTGGTTGTAATTTGGCAATTCGTATGCCGTTTGGCCTGAGCCCGTCAACTCGGGATCATAAAGTATGATATAAGTGCCAAAGCTCCAACCAACTGTCCCCTAGTCCACATAGATGTTAATACACTTTAACAAAAGCCCCGTAACCTTTTGCCAGTACACAGGCGCTCGTTATCGTTTAATTAAAACAAATTGGTTGCGTCAGCGGTGTCAACGAATTTATTTGAAAACCTGAAGTGCAATCCCACTGGAGACTGTATTTTTGAAGAGTTTCGGTGAATTAACTCAGGTATTTCGGATATTTTACATGCACTTTGCATCATCAACTCTTCTAAAAATTTCGACGAATATTCAAAGTTTTAGATGCTGTTACACTTCCAAAATCGCAAGTAACAACTGTTTGAATTGCACTTCAGAATTGCATTGACGTTTTGGCAAACGTTGCAGTTCGCATCTTCAAGTCGTATTGTAACGTTTGCCGAGTGTTAGCGCGCTCTGATGTAAGTTATCCGATTTCCATCCAAAAGATAATCGTAGGACTTTCAATCTTGATAGTGGAGCCAATTTGAATTGGTTTCTGAGAATTTATCTTTTTGAAATTTCTAAACTGTCTGGAAATCTACAAAAATCTTAATTTATGACCAGAAGTGTTTGGATTTTAAGATCACAGTCTTAATTTAAGATCTGCCTTTTGCAGTATAGAATGCCCACATGGAGAGATTGGTGTGATTACGTCATTCTGCTTTTAATGACTGTGAATTAATCCTCGGGTTTAGTCACCCGTGATTGTACGTGACGAGCGGCCATTGCCGGAAGTCAAATTAAGACTCGGGTGAAGTTCTGGGGTGAGCAATTAACTTGGAGATTAATGCGAGAGAAAAATTTGGCATAATTGTCGGTGTAATTTGTAGCTTTTAACAGCGCATTTTTTGCGGTCAATTTCCCGTCAATGAGCTGAGAATTTTTGTACTTTATTGTGAGATAATTTTGAAAACGTTGGTTTCGTAAAATTCGCTGTAACCTTTGACGAAAATATCGGTTTTGGATTGCAAGAGTACGCAGGCTATCACGCCACCGAAATTACCGCGAACCGCGAATCATTGAAAAAAAAGGTGTCACGTAACAAGCGGTTTCAAGAGCGATTGAGAATTTTCAAGAGGAACGTCTGGCCATTGTTCTCCGTAGATTTCAAGTTCACCTTCACGGGGGTGTGGTAACACTGGATATGATGGGAAGTCAATCGATAACCAGCGGGGGTGAGTGGTTTAATTGGTATCCGGGATAGGTGGCACGCGTCAAGGTTATTCCACTAATTCGTAACTAATTCATGGATCGATGTGCGCTCCATTCACCGTCAAGTTGACAATTAAAAATTCAAGTCGGTCGTTGAAATAAAAAAACCACACTCCCCCTCCTCCCCCTGAAAACATTCATTATCAACTGAATACCGTTAACATCTTACGTAAATTGATTTTTAGTGTCAATTGTTGAGACTTGATCCGTTAAAAAAATTATCAGCGCTCACTTACTCACACTCCACTGAACGCAATCGTATGGTATTTTCAAGTTGACATTGAAAATTTAGCTGAGGTGTTGGAGTATAAAACCAGGACCCCCCCCCCCCCCTGCTTACCCCCCAAATGATAAATCATTTGTCATTGGCCCTGTCTCCTCTGAGGAGTATAAATCGCGAGATTCTCACCGTTTTTTCCGCTCCACGTTAACGGTATTTTTCAATTTTCCCCCGTCATCTGCGATCCTTCATAATTCACGAGAAATACCGACGAGTTGAAGTGGTGAACCAGAGAAGAAAAAAGGATATTAGTAGAGCTAAAAAAAAATAAGCATCAAATACATTGGGGTAACAAAAAAATCGTCATAATTTTTCCTATTCTACGATTTCCTAAGATTTCGGATTTTCAGTTTTAAAATTTTTAAAAATTTTTTAAATTTTTTAACAAATTTCGAATAATTCTACATGTTGCAAAAATTGGCAAAAGAGAAATCACATCATTTATGAAGACTGTAAATTTAAAAAATTTGAAATCCTCAAAATATTCCAGCTTAATAAAAAAAAACGTCTCCACTGCATTGAACATTAAAAAGCTTTTTTCACCCACGGGGAAAAATCCAACCGCCACCCATCACCCTATTGATTTTTCCCGGCTGGTAATACCCAATAGAAGTATTTCATCGCATATCCTGCGCCACATGAAATGGAAAAACGTAAATTACACATTCTCGAGAGTGAGTGGGAGGGCCCCATAAGAGGGACTAAGACGCCAGAATCCAGCAATTGAAACAGTCACGAGGTCTCCTGAGGTTATTCCACAAAAAAAAAGCACCGAAAAAACAAGGGGAAACGCTCTGCCATTGATATCCCTGATAAAAATTTACCGCTGCGATGGCACGCGAAGGTTATTACAGCGCTCAATATCAAATTGCTCGGGGGGTCAATGGCACATTTTGACAAAATTTCTTGTCGGCATTTTGATGGAAAACGATGCTGACCAGTAAATTCAATTTAATAGCAGTCTCTCATGAAACATTTTCTCTCAAACTCCTCATTTTCCCCATAATTATCCATCCAAAACTCTAATATACATTTTAAACCCACATTTCACTCCTATTAATGCTGGCAAAAAAGAATTAAATTGGAAAGTGAAGGAAATTAGATTATTTTCCCGTCGACCAATATGAAATATTAAACGATCTCTCCAACGATAGGTCTTTTAAATTTTTTTGTTAAATATTGTGTCATGAATATTTTTCCAGAACTCAAGTTGCGACCCAAATATTGGAAATATTTTACGATAATTTGTAAGGCAAAATTGTTGTCAAAGACGTTATCAAGCAAGTGGTACATTATCAAGATGTTGAAAAAGAATGGGACTAAATAGTAATGTCTCATGAAATTCTTGCTGCAAACTCCTCATTTTCCTTGAATTATCCATAAAAAATTGTGATATAACCGTTTATAAACCGCTGTTTCACTTCCATTAATACTATAACAGAAAGTAAATCCTGAAATTCACGAGTGAAGTGTAATCGAATTAGTTTCGCCTTCGAAACGGAATTGAAAAAAAATGTAAAATAGTGGGGAAAAATGGGTGCAATTTTCTCGACGATGAAATCAGATTTCTGGCGCTTGGTAGATAGGGAAAAAATTTCCACGATATCCCCTCCAGTTTTATCGATTTCACTGTGGCGACACCAGTTAACCGGAAAGTAGAGACAGGGACAGAGTGAGGAACTCTTCCGGTGGCATTCCCCGCGTGTCCTCCTCCTCCTCCTCCTCCCCCCCCCCCCAAATCTCGAACTACCCTTCCGCCCTCTCCTACATCTTAATCATTTTTTTGGCAATTAAACCTCTTCGGCGAAGGTCGTGAGTCACAAAATTTACAATTTAAAGACATTTGGAGGAATTCAACACAACATTTTTTTAATTAAAAATGAAAAATTTTGTAACAATAGCAATGAGAATTAAAAAAACAATTTAATAGTCTAAAAATTTCAAAAATGTCACTAATAGTCTATACAAATCCTACACATAGAATATTCACCGAGCTGACGAACGAGAGTTAAAAATAAATGGAGATTCTGTGTCTTGCGGAGACATTTCTCGTCATTGTCATTGTTCATGCGGGTCGAAATTAAATATTGAATCCGTCGAAAACTCGATATGGGGTTCATGGTCCACCCACCTAAGGCCAGGATCTCTTCGTGTAGGCACAACGACAATAGACGCGTCCCACACTGTCTTGATAGTATTGCATTACTTTGGTCATTAAGCTCGGGTTGACACCTTTGTTAGGATGGCACATTCAACACAGTGAGAGGATTAAATGGCGAGATGCTGTCACAATTCCACTTGCACTGGTCCACCGTAGGGTACTATTAATCTTTGAGTAAATTTTATCTGTCAAAATTCCGGGACTTTGACACTGATAATTGAGAATGTAATGAATATCTTAAACAGAATTATTATTTTGCGCGCTTCTCTCTCTCTCCTTTTTAATGGTTTTTAAGGCAAACTAAAATTTTTAATGACAATAATTGCATCATCTCGTGCGGTTTTTTCCATCGACTCAAAATTGAGTAGGTATATGTTAGTTGCCAAAGCTTTTAAAATGTATTGTTTTTCGAATTTCATCACTTTTTTCTCCTACCAGGCACCCTTAATTCTGCAAAATTTCCGTTTTCATTAAGCATGCTTGGGTGACATCGGAATTTCCGTGGAATTGCTGCAATTGGGAGGTTCATTGGCGGTACCGTCGCTTGTGAGAAATTCCGGGATGTTTCGGTAAGGTCCATCCAGCATGGCGTGAGGTCAGCGTTTGTCCTTTAACGTCCACTCGGTGAATTCGGGGCGCTTCTTCTTGTTCTCGCAATAATCGTTAAGGCGCCACAGGTGTGCGCGCCAAGTGTGTATTTCAACGAGCTTCTCGGCCACGACCCATTTTCAAAGGCATACCCCAGTGTCAATTTAATCCCGAGTAACTTCTCACTTAGCCATTGCTGCGGCAGAATATCCCGAGAGCCACACTGAATAAATTGCCATTTAATTATTGACGTTTCAGTTAATTTTCTTGGTGTAATAACATGGGAAATTACCGAGAATTTAGCGGACTCATTGCTGTTATGGAGTTCCCTCATACAATCATTGCAATGCTAATTTCCAATCGATCTTTTAACGATCAAATTTCTTTTCAGATTGCGTCATTTGGTTTTTTTTACTTTGCTTTTAAAATCATATTTTTTTTATACTTCTCAAAAATTTTAAGGGATAAAATTTCTCGCACGATCTAATTGCATTATTAATTAATGAGTGTCCGGACATCAATTTTTCATTGAAAAAAAAGGAAAATGGTGAACAAAGCTCCCTGAGAAAACCCCCCAGATGCGCTTAAAAAATAACAAAGTAAAGGAATTAACAATTCAGATCTAAGCTCTCACGCATGCCCTCGTAAAAAAATCTTAACTGTTAAAAAAAATACCTCAGCAAAAAAATTAAACAAATTTTACCATGTCTCACCGGCTAGAAACAAAGGGGCCCCCGGGAAGTCCGGGTTAACACGCGGTCGCGTGAGAATCTCCATTCTTTCGTCACACTCTAAGACCATAATTTTTGCCAAGCAATTCTTTTTTTTAATAGCAAAAATGTTCGTGGAACTAACGGAATACCTTTAGCACTTAGTCACTTGTTTCCACAGTGAGATCACTAATGAATCGTTGAATGAGTCAATCTATTAGAAAGGATTAGTGATTGTTAATGGATGAATTTAGTTGTAGATTTGGGTCGTTCGATTAATCGTATTGTTCACTTAATTAACTCGTCATTGCTCACCCTATGAGGCATATGCCGACAATCGCTCATTTTATTTTGCAATAATTATTACCCAACTCAGCGGAAAAATCGGGCGAAAAAATTGATTTTATTCTCGAGAGATGATGCAAAGTATGAAATTTTTTCCTCGAAGTCTGTGGCAACGCAATATATCGTAAATTATGAGTCCGAGAAAAAAATACAATCTTATCAAAATTGCACACTTTTTCATCTAGACAAACTTTTATTTAAGATTTTATCCCTACCCGTTGACTCGATACCGAGATGTAATAAACTCAAAGTTATATGAAGACCTTCGATAGGAACTTACGTGGCCTGAATGGCTTTCTTCGCAAAAACCCCGTGGACCAAAAATTTCACACGTAGAAGTGAATATAATATCTCTCCAATATCCGGAAGTTGAAAACCACTTAAGAATGTTGAAAAGTCTTTCAATAATCAAAATTTCCGTCATTGAAGTTGCCCCGAAAAAACTTGAACGACCACCAATAAATCCCATCAAGCACTTTCCAACTTTCAAGGTCATCACAGCGAAAGTGGCTCCGTCGTGAATTCCCTGGCGAATTGTTGCTGAAATATTTGGCAAATATCCGGGTGTTACTCTTCACGTAGTAAAGGGCGGGAGGGGGGTTAGTTTTGTCAGTGGCAGAGGGGCGTGGGAAGCGGAAGTGAGCGAGAAATCGATACCCGCCTGACTTCGATTAGCAGCGCCCGTCCGGATGGTGACCTTCCGTCGGCGTGGTTCAGCGGGTACAGTGACCTCTCTCGGTGCGCCGGCAACAACCAACGCTATCGCTGTCTCTCTCTAACCTTCTATATATTACTGTGTCTCTCTCACTCCCGCTCTCCCCCATTATATTTTTTCCGAGCGCTATCCGCGAACTATCTTTCCCATCCAATCCACTCGCATTTCGTACTAGACTACTCGAGAGAAAAACCTCTATGTTGGAATTACGATAGTTTAGAGCTAGAAATCAATTTGTATATTTATGTCTAGATATGTCTAACAAAAGACAGTTATACAGCTGAGTCTGGTGCGTAGCAGGCTATAATTAGTGAGTATTTTTTGCTAAACCAAATTACGAATGTATAATTTTGGGGACATAATTGCTTAGAGATTGAACGCGATCGATCCAACGCGAATTGACTTTCAGGAATCGTTTAACCGTACACCTGACCTAAGCCCGGAACATACCTATGGATTCACAATCATCATAATAATCATAATAAGATAGCCGGCGGTGAGATGAGCAGAGCGTCCAGCATCCAGCAAAACGTGCGCTCAAACGTCTCGTAGCTCTAGGGTGGGCAAAATTGCGCTCGCGGGTATGGGGGGGGGGGGGGAGGGGGGGGCTCGTGGCATATGATTGCGAAAAATGTGCAAGTGAGAGAGTCCCCTCAACTGCCGCCCCTCTCTCGCGATTTTACCATGTGTTTCCTGCGCCTACTTCGCGCACAGTCACACTCTTATGCGCACACCATGACCCGCTGGAAAATTCAGGGACGCCCAGTGCTCCTCAAACAGCCTGCTCATCGGCATATTTTAATGGTATTCTATAATTGGATCTAATTGTTATTGTGCAGCTTATTTCTGAGCCATTAGGCTCCTTGACCTTGAGCGACAGAATTCCTTTTTTTTCATACATGAAAAGAAATTGGGGAGCAAAAAAGTTGTATCAAGTTTCTGTTGATGAGATTCGAAATGTGAGATACATACTCCGAAAATATTGATAAAAAAAACACTCAAAATTATGATTCAATTCAGCCAAAACACGGGACAAAGTTTCGAAAATTCCTTGATACACTCGCACCGTCCTGGTCCAATATTTGATGGGCTATCTCACGTACAGAAAATGACCACACTTACCTCCCGATTGGGATCTGATTACCTAGATTACCTAAAATCATAATTTTCAACAAAACACTCCCCCATTATTTCTTATCACTAAATTACGTCGTTTATCGCTAATTCAATCGCTTGTTTTATTGTAAACGTGCATTATTTTCGGATGATGACAGAGTGACTTTGACTCTACGTTATTCTTTTTTTTCTGGCCCTGAACAGTTATATCGATCGTACGGCAGCTGTGTCTCGTTAAAACCGCTACCCTTTCGCTTTCCACACGATCCCCACTATTTTATAATACTCCCACTCCATCTAAAGGGCTGTGCCCGATGCGTTAACCCCCGTTGGTAGACTATTTACTCGATGGGGCTCTCTTCCCCCCCCCCTCCCCCCCACCGCCCAAACACCCACCGGTGTATGACACGACATAACTAGCCAGCCACATTATCGATTTAATTATGGGAACTGTCTCGTAATACCCAGTATCCCAACACCCGGCTCAATTCGGTTTCAATGAGCTTAAATGTGTTTGTGCGCCTGGAATTTTTTAATGAAATTAACAAAATTGTAACAAAAAAAAAACAGGGGAATGTCTTTGTGCTCCCACAGAGGGACAAAAATAACATCACGATATGTAATTCTAGTCTGAAGTATTTTTTCCACGATTTTGCAAAACTTCAAGTACTCGTAAGTAATCCAGCTAAGTGCGCATGCGCCGGTTCCACGCACTAGCGGACCATCCGCGGATGCTACATGTGATGGCACCTTAACTATAGGAGTTTGGAAAAACATCGTGAAATATCAAATGTGTATTTTGATGGAAGGAACATTTTTGGTCTTATACAGTTTTTGCTATCTGTAATCATTCGCGAGATATAGCATTACAAACATGTCAAACTAGGCAAAATAGTTGAAAAAATTCCAGAAAATAGCCATTGTCACGTGTCGATGATCTCCAATTTGAATTATATTGATCAGAAACGCTCGGCGACTGGTACTATGCTATAATCAATGGCATTTAGATTGAACGGAAATGACGTGTTTAAATATGATGTAGCTGAAGGATTGAATTGACAAACTGGAGATAAAATAATTCAATTAAACTCGGTAATAGGGGGGATATCGATTGGTTGGTGGTGGTCGGGAAAACCCCGTGAGATTCCTGATGTGCTCTGCGTGTGGCCCTCCAATCACCGTTGGCCCTTTAATGACTCTGATGATTGTCATGCTGATCTCATTGATTTTCAAATCACTGGAGAATATTCGTTCGTTTGGATTCATGACAAAACTCAATTTTCGTTAAATGAAACCCAATAAACATCCAATTTTACCAAATATTAGAATTGTTCTATCATAAATTAATTAACTTGAATGAAACAATTTCCAAATAAAAATATTTAAACTAATCTACGGAAAATCATCTCATCAAAATAAAGTTCCCCAAGCCTATCAAAAATGACTTCCTATTGCGATTCCTGATGCATTCTCTCATCCGAAAACGGCTTAAACAATAGCATTTCCACCAAATGTTTTATCCGCCAAATAAAGCCGCGGGAGGAAAAACAAAAAAAATGTTAAAATGAATTCCGCGTTGAAGGGCGATGCACCGTTGAAGTTTCAACATCCATAAATGTCCGGAGGTAGAGGGGGGGGGGGAAGTGTATAACCAAGAGGTGAAGCGCCCAGTTGTACAGAGAAATTTCCCCCCCCCCCCCCCCCCCAACACACCCCCTTTATTCAACGTCGCGCCACCACACCGTCGCCGGTTTTCCCATCCAACCCTGATTCACCCTCTCCCCTTTATGAATATACACCTTCATATATATATATATATATATATATATGTATAATAGAAACAGAAATATATATATATATATATATATATATATAGGCAAATACATTCATATATATTCCAACACCCATACTTGGACATATTTGTTCAAATACACACACACACACACATGCATTGCAAAATTGTACAACCCTCACCCCTAGCGGCTGTTGCGCCATGAAAAGGTGGTGTGGAAGGGGGGGCTGGAGGAATTGAGGGGTAGAAGCCGGCGGTCGATGCGGCGTTGTCATGGTAACGAGACGCGTCGTTCGGCGTCCCTCGGTAACCGGCAGGGGCTGCATTTCAGCCAAAAAAGGAGATAAAGGGCGAAAAAGGGGGGAAATAGGGGGTTAACGGGAGAGCCATTGCAGAGATGAACACAAATTCTCTCCAATCGCTACTCTCCGGTCTGCATTGGCCCTGTCCGTCTCACATCTGTCTCGCGTTGTCGACGTACTTGAACCTGCCCCCCGCCTCCCTTCCCCAACCATCCCCTTGGCTAGGTCCCGGCTATCAGCCCCTTCCCCTCGTCTTGTGTCTCCAACTTCACCGAAAATCGAATCTACGGTAGAAGTGGGAAAATTCGAGGTTATGGTCCAGATGTATCAAGGTTCCTCAGCGTTTCAAGGTTTCCACGGCAGCTGAAATGGGGTGGGGATGATCAGTGATTCTTTTTGAGAATTAGGAGGGTGAACATGTTTCATGCTGACCTGAACGATTCTGTAATAGGCTTTAGAAAGTTATACGATATCGATTCAACTCAGTCATTAAAAAAAAAACTAAAGTAATATATATATCGTTTCGCTCCGTCTTATCCGTCAATTAATTTCCGCTGAAACTCTATCAGTTCACTTTCATCATTTAATATTCTGCGGAAAATTGCCTCAAGCCCGATGACGTCACCCGCGCCCCCCTCCTCCCACCCTTCACCCGTGTCTCATTTGTCAGTTATTCTTGGAAATAAGAGGCTGAGTTATTTTCTATCCGTCAATCGCAGGTGATTGTCAAGATTGCAGTAATTATCCTGAAATTACGTAACTCGTTGGATGGGGGCTGTGATTTTTAGTCAGGCTGAAGGGGGTTAAGCGATTTAATGCAAAGTGAAAATACCCTTGCAGTGCGATGGAGCGTAAAATTTCATATCTCGGAAGGTCAGGCCTTGGACAATAACCACTATTAGAGTGAGATAGCGACCAATCGATATTTCTAACTGGATAGAAACTGTTGTAAATAAGGGTGAAAGGAATCTATTATGTCAATTTGGGTCAACTACGTTGCTTGTTCCCCAGATGAGGCTGAAATTATCCTCCCGATGTTAACTGAAAATAAAACAGCTGATGAAGATTTATGAGTTGGAGGGTGGTAATTGGAGGGGATGGAATAAAAATTATTGAAATAGACGGCTTCTTTTTTCGAAAATTTAGTTTTTTTTTTGTCTAATTTAATTTCGTCATTCCATCTAGATGCAAAAATCCATTAGAATTTCTTATCTGCTCTCTTTCCCTCGAAGCGCGTAGAAAAGTGAACTAGATGAGGGGAATCTAACATCAATTGGGCCAACTACGTTGATTATCCCCCTAGATGAAGCTAGAATTATCCTGCGCAATAAAAAAAAAGAAAAATAGAGCTCAGCGGTAAATGAGAATTTATGGCCGAGAGGTTGTAATTCGATGAACGGAAATTCTCATGTGACCATAATCACAGAGTTTCGAGCTCGATCGATCATCACAACTCTGTCTCGTGAAACTGTTACAAAACGGCTTGACCTTAGCCACCTGATAAACTTCCCTGAAAGGCGAGCCCAGGCTTGATGAAAAAGTCAACGATGAAAGTTAACTCTTTGTGTCTTTGGTGACAAAAAAATTATAAAAAGTTTGATAGAGTTGGTTTGGGAGGGTGGGAGAAAAAAAAATGGGGTAAAAAAAATTACCTCGGGCGTTGTTACCCTGTAACGTTGATAGAGGCCATTCTGCAATTTCATGACATTTTTCATCGAGTTTGGGGGATAAAACAAGTACTAAAAATGGGGGGAAAAAACCTGTGTGAAAAGTGGAGAAATGTCAAATAGAACAATATTTTATGATGAAATATTTGATCAATTGAAAAGTTTCAGCTTATTCAGAAAATTGGGTTAAAAATATTGAATGATACTGCATGGATTCATCAATTATACCTGGAAATAAAAGCCATCCACCCACCCCTTCCCCACCCTCGGCCGCTAGTTCAAAATTACAGGAATATGTGACATCAAGTTCTAAAATTTCATAAACAATCTGAGTTATTTTCTCCAGCATCATCCAATCTATCTCAACAATTATTTTCCCAATGACTGTCATTATAAATACCAGCCTCACCGGCACCTTGTCAAGGTCACAATGATCGGGAAAATATGGTTACCAAGTGTTGGGTTCATGTACATGGGCCATATGTATTATGTACTTGGGTCGTACATCGTGAAGAGTCTGTGACCGACCCCTGTATCCAGCCCAGCGGCGGATATGGTAAGAGGTGAAGGGGGAGGAGAAGAGTTGTAGAGGATAGAAAGACCAATAGAATGAAACAGAGTTATCCACTGTAATACATGCGATGGCTGATCGATCGAATTGAGAAGAGGGGGCACCAACGCACTCCTGCAGTGCCACCAAGTAGAAAACACTGTCATTGGTTACGACGTGTGAAATATTATTGCGCGTAATGTTGTTTATAGCTCTATGGTAGAAATTATTTATGTCCCTCGTTTATTGTTCCACAATGCGATATTTGACAAAAAGTAATGGTTAAAAAATTGATAATACAGGTAAAATGGTTGCACAGTAGAAGCGTGGAGTGAAACGAAATAAAACGTGAATTGTCTGACTAAAGATAAGGTTATTCCCCTCAGGTTCTCAACTTATCTCTTCAAAATTTAAGTTTAGGGGTTAATTAAGTGTTTTCTTTCGCCTAAAAATTGGAAACAAATGTTATAAAAAACATGATAAATGGTTCTCTGCTTCTCCGGACCATAAACTTGGCCCAAGCGAAGAGAATTGTTATCAGAAACTTGGAGATTTTCCCTTGAAATTCAGGAGGAAAAACTTGCCACAGTTGGAAGGTCAAGGTAGATCCTACCTATGCTTTCCACCTAGTTCTGACCTGAATATCGCAGATCCAAGGGACGAGTAGGTGTGGACAACAGGAAAGGAATAATTTCCATCCTGAACAAATAAAGAGCAACTTCCACTCCCACCTCGACAAAACTGTTTCCCCGCCAACTAGAAAATGAACTTGCAATTGAAGTGGAAGAAAAAAAAATTATACACCCTCACCTCGAGGGGATTCTAGTGAATTTGTGAGCTATTGTTGTACGTAATGATTTTCCACCCTGTCTCTTTCATCCTAGCACGTCAGTACCAACAGTATGAAACTCAATTTTTCCCCCTGTCCATTCTCCCACTTCCCTACTTCCCTCGCTCACCTATCACAAGCTACCGTCATATTTTTAAATTGAACCCCTCGACCAGTCAGTAGAAAAATGGAAAAATCTCATTCTCCTCTATATTTTTTAATCCCAACATGCAAAAGACGCAGTAATCAAAGTCTCCAATTTATCGTGATTCGAAAATAGGAGAAAGCATAAAAGACTTTGTTCACTGCTTGTAGCGGAAAATTTACAAAAAAAACCTTAAAAAAATACAATTTACGTCAGCTCGGGTTAATTGAGTGCCCCATTTTCGCCTCAATTTTTCCTCCTCTCATCGAGCACTCCGTAAAACTAATCCCCGAGGGTAGCCTGCACGAACGCTCCGTATTCCTCTGTATCCTTTAGTAAAAAAAAATCAGGAAAAAATTTCCCTTTACAGAGATGGGAGGGAGGGAAAAAAAGGCGGGAGAACCCTGTCCACACGGTTTAATCCTATTTCGCATACACGAGGTCCCCTGGGAAGGTTATGCAAAAAGTTATTTACTGTGCCTGGTCCGTTGGAATAGCCTCTGGAAAGTCTTACGACGGGGATGAAGCCGAGGGGGAGGGGGGAGGGGCAAGGTGGTGCAAAACGCTAAGGGAAACAGAGCACAACGAAGGAAGAAAATCCAAAGCCGACAGTGGGAGTTTTATGCAAAGCTCCACTGCCGCTAAATGCGGTCGCATCTGCGGTTTTAGTTTACGAGTGGCGGCAGTAGCTGTTGGATACTACCGCATGAATGTTGGATATCGTTAAATTTAAGAACATAAAAAAGTATCTTGAACGAGAATGATAAAGGACGAGTGAGACTGCAGGTAACTTTACAATGGAGCCCCATTGAAAGAATTGACTGCCTGACTCATATCACTTTTATCATTAATACCGCTATGAAATATTAAATTTCGATTTGCTGCACTACGCAAGCCTCTCATTTCCCTGCTTTACAAGGACCTGATATAGAAACGTAGCCGGAGGATGAAGTCGCGGGGATAAAGTAGCCGAGTATCATTCTCTTGTACCAATTCACCATTCCTTCCCCCAGCCCCCCCCCCCGCTCCCCACAGTTGCAAAAATAGTCGAGTAAAAATATAGTGATTGCACCAGCAATTCGGTAACTGGAGTGGAATGGATTCCGATGTTCAAGATATTTCGCCTCAGTTGTCGAGTAGTTGGAAAAGCCCAGGTAACTGAAAGGTCTCAAGTATTAAACTCTTCTTGCATCAAGGGAAATGAGTGAAAAGGCACTTCTGTTGGAAGCCCCACGTCACCTTGGTTCGCCATGTTTTTTCTCTCACTTCAGTTTTATTGCTGCAGGAAAACTATAAGCTACAAGAAAAAAAGAGAAATAATGAAAACACTCAAGTTTATGAGTACTCCAATGTACTTGAGAAGCCAAAAGAAAGATGGGCAAAAAGTTTGGTCCAGGCGAGATTTCCCAGAATTTTGAAGAGGTGGATTAAAAGATACCTATAGCAATTGTGAAGCATGCAAATGGCGAAAGTATAATTCAAACTTTTTTTTTCTTTTCCCATTCCAATCTTCAACTTCTCCGAAGCATCCAATTTCCCCTTCCTCGAGTGAATGCAGAAAACCCTGCGCCTGTATAACTTTGTCTCTATCTCGAGCTAGCATCGTTGAATTCCTGCACGAAGGTCGAGGTTTGGCCGAATGTTGCCTGCAACTTGAATAAACATGTACAATCTACCTCGCTCGCCTCTATTCCTGAAGGATCAACTCCTTTGTCTTCTCCGCTAAAAAAAAAATCAAATTGAAAGACAAAAAGCGGAAAAAAACCATTAACGATCCACAGTCATGTCACTGCCACCGTAAATTCACTCGTGGAACAGAAGACTCGAATGCGGGCGTAACAGAGACAGTACGCAGAACCTCGGGTTGAAAGAAAAATCATCATGTAGCGGGGAGGGAAAAGGCGAATGGGAGAGCGATAACCTTCGGCTCTTGTGACCTTGGTCTTTCTCTTGTGCCAACATAGCCTCGGTGTATTTGGTCTGTCTTTCGTAGCAGGATGTACTGGGGCAAAGCGCTCGAGTGAAACATAACCGGGGGGATCGAGAGAGCTATTTAATTAAAGGGTAGAGAGTATGCGGGAGGATACAAACGTCGTCTGTCGTGTGTCAATTGTCCTTGAAGGATACAATATCAAACATGTGGCTTGGTTCTCACAAGTATTACCTCAAATTTGGCCTTAGTCTATGCACAGTGAGGTCGATAAACCTGATAGTCTCGTACCTTTTGGAAAATCCAAAGATTTCTTCGTATCCTAATCCTCGACTGGTTCTTCGATGAGCTCCCTGGGGTTCGTTTCGGGAAGCTACTCTCTAGGAATGTACTTTCTGTTGCTTCTATAGCTTCTACATAGACAGGATGTATTGGGTCGCATATACGGTGCCAATGACTCGAATTGATTTCTGGAGCTTTAGGAGATGGTTCCAAGCTTGCTCCGAATCATACTCTGCACTTGATATCAACGACTTGGTCAGGAAACCAAAAGTGTCTCCTACCCATTCCCTAGGCTTGCTGCGCTGGTGTGTCATGATTGACCTACTCCTAATACAATCATACAGCTCCCTTTGCAAGAAGCTGATTGTTGCCGGCTAAAATCCTAGGACTTGTTTGCTCCTTTTCCTTTTGTCTGAAGTATATTGAAACACACACACAAAATACATTTTTTATCCTAACACGAGATCCACAGTTGTAACTGTCTCCTAATGTTCCATGTTACCTTTCTGTTACAGGGATGCCGGTTGACTGAAGATGGCCTCCCCGACACCCTCGTTGGAATCACGCGCAAATTCCCTCGGCTCCCTGGTATCACTATCCCCGCTAACAGTTAGCGGGAGCTCACCACCAGCAAGTGATTCTGCTATCTGTGACGTTGACAGCTGCGATACCTGCCTCGACTCGGGTAAACCGGGCGACGGACCCTGTCACTGTCGTCTTGGACGTGGTGTAAGGTGTACAGGTTGTAAATCAACTGAATCAGACGCAGTGGCACGTTGCTTCGACTGTGCCAATTTTCTCTGTCCAAATTGCGTTATGGCTCATCAGTTCATGCATTGCTTCGAAGGACACAGGGTCCTAAATCTTGGTGATTCAAAGATGGAAACGAGCTCTGAATCGAGATCAAATCTCGTGATAAGCGGTGGTAATGGTACAAACGGTGAGAAAGTACTATTCTGTCCGCGTCATAAGACAGAATTGCTGAAATATTACTGTCGTACTTGCTCAGTACCCGTTTGCAAGGAGTGCACAATAACAGATCATCCAGGCTCGCTTCACGACTGCGTTCACATTTCCGAAATTGGACCACAACAATTAGAAGCTGTTACCAGAGCAGTGGCTGATTGTAGAGCAAAAGCCGCGGATGTTAGAGCAGCAGTGAAGGCCGCTGATCACGGTGCTGCGAGACTTCAGGTACAATATCACAAAGCACAAAATGAAATCAACGATACGTTCCAATTCTACAGATCGATGATTGAGGAGCGCAAACAGGAGCTACTCAAGGAGCTCGAGTCAGTGTTCTCAGCGAAACAAATTTCTCTGGGTATTGTGACGCAGAAGGCCAATGAAATGGCAGACAAGATTCAACAGACCTGTGATTTTGTCGACAAATTAACAAAATTCACTACAATCACGGAAGTGCTAATGGTGAAAAAATTGCTTGACTCAAAGCTACAAATTCTTCTCAATTATACACCCGATATTTCTTGTCACTCAGCTGATCTTGAATTCGTCAGCAATTATCAGGCAATTCAGGTGGGCGTTAGGAATACATTTGGTTATGTGCGCAGTAGTACAGATAGCACAAGCGTTGGCCCAAGTAAACAACCACCAATTGCAAGGCCTACTGCATTATCAAGTGGTGGTAACAGCAGCAATGCAAGCAGCGGTCCAGGTAGCGCTGGCTCACTGGGTGGTCTCCTACTTGATAGACCCTACAGCAATGGCCTTGTTTCAAATTCAACGTGTGCATCAACATCACCACCATCATTCGAGAGTAATGTTATATCGAAACGTTTCAGCTCAGTTAATAGTCTTGGTCCATTTTCCACTACCATCAGCGATCTCAACATCAATGGCATGAATAATCCATATGAGAAATGGAGCAATGGTGGTAGTGATACATACTCAGTAACCCCAAACGATCATTTCTCAATGACAACCACAAATGGACCAACCGACTCCGTCCTCGATCTTACATCGAAGCTCATGTCGGCTGCTGCAATATTCCCACCGAAATCGCAGATAAAACGACAGAAGATGATTTATCACTGTAAGTTTGGTGAATTTGGCGTTATGGAGGGACAATTCACTGAACCATCTGGTGTTGCTGTTAATGCACAGAATATCATTGTTGCTGATACCAATAATCACAGAATTCAGATATTTGATAAAGAGGGAAGATTCAAATTTCAATTTGGTGAGTGTGGCAAACGCGATGGACAATTGCTTTATCCAAATCGTGTTGCTGCTGTACGACCATCTGGTGATATTATTGTTACTGAACGCTCACCAACCCATCAAATACAAATTTACAATCAGTATGGACAATTTGTGCGTAAATTTGGTGCCAATATATTGCAACATCCACGTGGTGTTACTGTTGATTCCAAGGGACGTATTGTTGTGGTTGAGTGTAAAGTTATGAGAGTTATAATATTTGATCAGACTGGCAATGTATTACAGAAATTTGGCTGTTCAAAGCATCTTGAATTTCCAAATGGTGTTGTTGTTAATGACAAACAGGAGATATTTATCAGTGACAATCGTGCACATTGTGTCAAGGTATTCAATTATGAAGGCTCTTACCTGCGTCAAATTGGGGGTGAGGGCATCACTAATTATCCAATTGGTGTTGGTATTAATGCAGCTGGTGAAATACTTATTGCTGATAATCATAATAATTTTAATTTGACAATATTTACACAAGAGGGACAGCTTGTGTCAGCGCTTGAGAGTAAAGTTAAGCATGCACAGTGCTTTGATGTGGCACTTATGGATGATGGCTCAGTTGTATTGGCCAGTAAGGATTATCGACTTTATATATATCGTTATGTACAAGTACCACCAATTGGCATGTAGAGCCGTGGATGATGGGCCCAGGCTCATCGTGAGTCAACGTTTAAATATAAATTGCAACACTTTAAATCAATAAGTGAATACGTTGACGATAATAATACGACGACAAGGCAAAAGTGTGATAAATGGAAGTCACAATTGCATCATCGTCATTTATCAACGACATCATCAGCCAATAGTAGACGCACACTGTCTAACTGCAACATCGATAATCATCAAACACATGCTGATAATAAAATGACGCGCGCCGCCAGGGAAACTCGTCAAGACGCCTCATCCACGCTGTGAATTTTTTGCCAGTGAACTTATCTGTTTTTTTTTTATTATGTTCGACTCTTTTTTGCGTTTTTTTTTTTCATTTTTGGAATTTGTTCAAATCCTTCTCTTGTCTCTTGAGAGGACTGCGAGACTCACTCCCTGACACACGCACAACAAAATGAAAAAAAAATGTGAAGGTTTTAAATTAAAAGCAAAAAAAAGGAGAGAACAAAAAAAGCAAACACAAAATGATAGAAGAGGCGGACTCGGAGACACAAAGATAACAAATACCGAGACAATGAATTTGAAGAAAAAAAATAACACGTACACACGCGCGAAAACTTACTTGTTAATGTTGTTATAACTGAAAATACTGTTGTTGTTGTTTAGTTGTAGAGCTCGCCGCCGCTAGTCACTTCCCCCCCCCCCCGAATTCTTACCGTGTTATTACCCCTTTACTCCCATTTTAGCCCTCCCAGGAACATTGTAGAATTGTTCTTTTCCAGGGATTTTATTTTTCATTTGTGCAAGTCCGTCTTGAATCCAACAGAGAGCGTTTAGGATTTTTTTGAAATTGAGAGACCGACAGTAGCGAGAGTCCCTGGAAAGTGACAAAAAGTTTATTCAATTTTTTTTTATTTCACTGTCATTAATCACCGGTAAACTGTCGTAGCGTGTCCCCATCAGTCCCTGGATTTTTTTTCTCTTTCATTATCCGTTATATTTTCCTCGATCTCGAGTGCCCTCGTGCAAGAAGAGGACCAAACTATCCGGCCACGTTTGGATTATAATCTCACTGTTTCTCGATAATCTCGTGCTTTTCTCGTGTGCGCAGAAAGAGTGGGCCGGGGAGAGAACCGTCGAAAAACACAACCATCCAGTTTTTTTATCAACCTTTTTAGCCGCCCCCACCCCCCACCCACCCCTCATTTTTTATACTCGTAAGTTTTGCGTCAAAGGACGGTAAATACGAGAGAAAAGTCAAGACTCTTGACCCACCCTGATTCACATTGTTTCCATAAAAAAAATACATGTAAAAAAGCTCATCGTCATGTCACGGAGTTCCTTGAGACGCGCGTCTATCGTTTGGGTAGTCATCGACATTATCACTAGAATTTCCATCGTCCCCGCGAGCGACGATTGTTGATTCGTTGATTTCATTAAGTTGATCTATTCAATTGTCCCCACGAGATAAGATTAGTTTGTTTATTGATAATATTATTCAATCATAATTTTTTTTAATGTGTTATATACCTCGGACGAGAGAGGCCTCGATGCAGATACAGTGCCTCGTATGCTGAGACTTCTAATTATTTTTTTTTTCGTAGATTTTTTTCCTTTTTAGATCTTAACGACGAGATGGACAGTGTCCAATCGACGAAATGTTTAGTAGTTATTGCTATTGTCATCTTCTATTTTCCAACTATTATCTCTTTTGTAAGTTTCACTTTAGTCCTTAGTGCACCCAGGTCTCACCTGGTCCCCAATTTTTTTTTTTTTTTTTTTTTTTTTTTAATTTTTGGGTCTACGTGAGAATCGGGGATGACGATTTGGCGAAGATCGAGTGTTTTTCTACTTTTAAAATTGACCAAAAAAAACATTGTTTTCCGAGTAATAAGCTCTTTCTGATGCCCCATCGGATACTCCTCACCGTGTGCTTAATTATTATTTTTTTTTACCACGAACTGGCCATTGAGTGTCAATCGTTTGTTTGATTGTTTTATTATTATTATTTTTCCTCACAATGTAGTTATTGTAGTTCGTAGACGTAGGGGAATTGAGTGGAGAACAGTGAAAGATTAAGTACCATTTAAGATTTTTCTCCAATTTTTTTTTTCCTGTTATCAATTGTATTATTACTACTTGCCCGACAATTATTATTCAACGTGACTGCTGACCCTAGTGTATTTAGAAAAAAAGTTTTCTTCTCATTTGAATTAAATTTTTTTTTTCCTTCTTTTTTCGTTTTGTTCGATTGAATTTTTTTGTATACATTACAATTTACTTATCTAAGACACCGAATTCAGGAACGACCAGTATGTATTTTGAGTTAAAATCCTAGAAATTTAGGTGAAAATGAAAGGAAAAGAGAACGTAAATGATAAATAAAATTGTGAGACAGCAATGCTCGGTTCTCACAAAAATTTTGTTTCAAAAGTAATTAAACATAAATGAAAAACGAAGCATAGTATTAATATATTTTGTTGGATGAGTCGAATGAACTGAGCGACAAAAGTATGATGATGAAATATGTTTTTTTTCTTTTTTTTTTTTGGTTTGTCACGACTTCACGCATGTTTCAAACAATTTACAATCAATTATTAATTATTGTGTATTTTTTTTATTGTATTAGTATTATTAATTATTGTATTATTTTATACATTTCACGATGAACGGTGTCACTGCCCCAACATTTATTGGTGTATTTGATTTGAAATTGAAGAGAATGAACACGATTTAAGGTAAAGATGGAAAATGTAGATGAAATTTTAGATATCAACCAATAAGACTGCGAGGCTAGCTGGCATAAAAACCACTACAAAACAAAGTAGCTCTTTTAATTTCTAGATTTCACATCTCTTCAGTCACTTGCTTTGATCATCAGTTTTAGGGGAAAGGGAGGGTGGAGAAAAAAATCAGAGCTCAGTAGATATGGACGCTAGAACTGCTCTCTTTATTTTTGTAAATGTTGAGTATGCTTGGGAATTTCTCTCGCTCTCTCTCTTAGATTATTTTCCCATTTTTTTCCACTATTTTTCATGCACCCGAGAGTCCTGACTCGACGTTGCAACCTCGATTCAGAACGCTCGAGTGGGTGAGCCGGGCGACCGGAAAATTTTCAAATCTCGTCTTTCAAGTCCCTTCGGGGATCCATGAAATCATCAGGCTTTTTCCAATATTCCATTCTTAAGCGAAACTACTTTTTTTCTCATTGTCAGTAATTCGCGGTATTGGTGCACTGTGAAAAGAAAATTATCTGAAATTTTTGTGGGAAATTATGGAATTTTTTTGGCGGTAGAGATTTCCATTGGGCCCTGAAAGTGTTCAAAATTTTGGACCATTTTTTCAGTCTCGTCTTACGAATTTTATGAGACATCTTTACGCAGGAAAACGAATTGAAAACGAGTGAATAATAACATCATATTCACCAGAAATTTGAAAAAAAAAATGGGAAAATCTGAGGAAACAGTTGAGCCTTTGACTACACTGTTAAAGAAAATTGTGCAAATTTTCTGGGTCAAATTATGGGAATTTAAAAAAAAATTATTTTTGTTATTGGGAAATTGCAAAATTTAATATATTTCTTTCACAGAATTTCATTGCAATTAACCCTTCTCTAAATTTTCCAGAATTTTCGAATCGTTTTGCAAATTTTGGGAAATTTAGGACAAACTAAGATTCCGAAATCCTAAAAAAAAAATTTCACAATCTCAGAATTTTTTTCCAACAGTGTAGCCAATTTAATTTACAAAAATATTTTTTCTTCAAATTGTTCACATAATCTAATTGACAATATTTTTGTATATAGATAACCAAGTGACAATACGCCCTTCATATTAATTGTCACCCCTAATTCATAATTTCTGTTCTTTTTTCTCAAGTGTGTTTATGTGCGTGTGTGTATTTTATGCATATGAGTAATTTTATTTTTCTTTCTATTCCATGACCAAATTAGTATGACCCATTTGCGTGGCGACATTATTAAACTAAATCAATGGTTTAAAAAAAAATTCTTATTTCAATTGATTATTATCACGGCTGTAGCTGTTTTAGTTAATTGCACCAAAGTGGCGTTACACAAACATTAGAAAATAATTTGGTAATTTATTTATTTCAGTGGTTAAGTAAATTGAGGATTAAAAAACATTATATTTTATTAGGATTTTCGCGTTCACCAATGAGTGGGTTATAATTTCGTAATAATTCATGGTGAATTCGTCCAATTGACAATATTGTTTTTTTGCTATTATTTTTAGGGGTGGAGGCAGGGAGAGATAAACACAATTGGCAATTTTTACGGTTCGTTCTTATTCCAATTGAGATTCCTAATGATGGGTCCGAAACATTTTATTCCTGTAATTTAGTTTTTATACTCAACGAACTACCTACGATTGCATGATTTTTTTTCTCTCCCTTTTTTCACCTCCCAAAAAAAATACATTTTTGAAAAATTGTTCACCATTAATTACCACCGACAGTAAAATTTAATGCAACAACAAAATCATCAATGAAATTTTTTCAACGCCAGCTAGCCATCGAGACATCAGCCCTTGATAACTGGGTTGGCGATAAGCGAAAAGAGCAAAAACGAAGCATTATGATTTCCCAACAAATTGCATCAAAAGAACAAAATTTTGCGTTGTTTCATAATTATATATATAAAAAAAAATACGAGACAATTAAGAAAATAACAGAACAACGAAAACCTCCTCTTTCAATCTCCTTTCTTTTTTTTGTACGGTTTGTTATGTTATTATTTTTAATGAATACAACCGAATTGTTCTTAATTTAAAAATGTAAATCGTATTTTTGTTTGTTTCTTTTTTAGTTATTTTTTTGTTGTAAAATGCTTTTTAATAATATTTTCAGTTCATATTACCTGGCCTTGTGTTTATTATTTTCACTCTACTTTTTTTTTTCATTATGATCCTGATTGCCCTGTTTTTTTTTTCATTTCTCTTTGATGAACCAATTTCGCCTGCACTCGTTCGAGCCCCCTTTCCAATGGGCTCCAAATCCTGTGAAACCCCATTGACGCTGAGAGGCCAAAGGATCGATGAAAAATAATGCCTTTCCATGCATTTCATCCAATTTCGAGAACATGAGAAATAGTGGATATGTTTTTTTTTTCTTCATTTCTGCTGACTTTTTTTCACCTTTTTTATTGAGACGGAGAACCCTTTCATGTGCCATAATATACCATATGTAATTTGATTTTATATTGCAACTTGTGATTTGTCGTACATTCCATCAACCCTTGGTTCTATAGATGTTGTATTACTGTATCTAGTCAATGCATTTTTTTTTCTTTGGCCTGTGAGGGAGCTTTTTACCCGAAGTTTCATGTATGCTGTGTGAACATTCCAACGTGTTTTTATTTCCAAGTAAGTAATTAGTAGAATTATTTTTTTATCTTAATTTACAACTTTTCCTGTGCTGTGATGTCAGAACGTCTTTTTTTTGGATATTTGGGAATGCGATGGGGGTAGATGCACTTTTTTTTAGAGATATGTGTTGTGGACCTGAAGTCTGTTTCGGCCTTTTTTGTCGGCAATTTTTCCCATTAAAAGTGGATAGAAACGGATTTAATATTCGAGAAGCCGTCATCGTTAATGATCAGTGAACAAGGGCCGCCTCATTCTCGAATCTAGCCGGAAACTCACCTGAGTTGCTGACTAGCTGCCACCAGGTGGCGGCGCGCGCACCACGCGGTCAATTTCATTTTCACTCCAATCAGTTCGCATGATTTAGTGTTTTTCCTCACCAAATTTTGTTCTCTTTTTTTTTAGTTTGGAAATATTCTGCAAAAGAACAACTTTTAAGTGAAGACAACTTCCCAACCGAAAAGAAGACTTTTCAATTTCTCTATCTTAATTTTCTCGCGCATGGACCAAACTTTGATTACATTGTGATGAACATTATTTTCATAAAAAAATTAATTAGATAATTAAATAGTAAAAAATAATATTTACTAAAGTAGTTTTACTTAAATTATGTTTTTTTCCTGTTCTTAGGAAAGTCTTTCTATTTCCAAAAAACAACTCTTGACAAATTCGATTAACTTCATCCACAATGTTGTTTTCATCTACGAGCGATTGCAATGCACGAGACTCTCTTGAGGTATAAAAATTTTCACCGAAAGCCACAATAAACCGCGATGAGCAATAACCCCCAACGATATTCCGTATTTTCCCTCCCTATTTTTATGATCAAAAAGTGGTGGTGATTGTTGCCCCCTGGCCAGCGTACACGAGAAACGAGCGTTCATATTTTTTTTCCACCCTGCAAAACACAGGAGAAAAAAAAAACGTGACTGGACAAACTCTGGTTCGACCCCGGGGGTAGAAATGCAAAAAAAAAAATGCATCATCAACCCCCACGAGGGCCGCACAACAACCATAAAATTTTGACGATCTTCACTCGTTGTGGATTTCTCGTAAAAACAAAAACCGCATATAAAAATACCAAACAACGAACAAAAGGCGCAGTGCAAAAAAGACGGGCAACAAAAATTGGAGAACCAGAGTTGATTACTCTGTGCATTTCCGTGCGCGTCTAAAAAAAAATCGGATAGTGAAAGAGAAAGCAAAATTTTCGAAAAAAATTTCCAGACCCAACCAAAAATCCACCCAAAAAAAAAAATAAAAAATTGGCGGCGATTTGAGGGTGTTTTTGACTGTACTCATACTATGATTAAAAAAAAAAAACCTATTGCATTCTGGCACTCGGCAAAATGATGAAAAAAAAAGATGATGGTAAAAAATGAATTACTGGTTATAACGACGTTTTTTAGGTATTTAGCGTTCGAATAGATGACATATATATTTTTGTACGTTCGCAAGTGTATGTACCGAGGACGCCGTGAATCGCAGCGACAATGTTTAATGGATTTTGCGAGATCGCTAGACGTGTGAAAAAAAATAACGAAGTTCATGTTGAAGAAGAAGAAAAAAGGAGGAAACTATTAAAAATAACTGATGTTTGATGAGCTTGAGTGAGCGGCGCGCGGCGACTCTTTGATAATTGAATACACTCTTCCCGGGCCCAAGTACTTGTTACACAATTTGAGAGGATGTCAAAACACAAAAAAGCAAAAAAAAAAATATCCAAATAATAAAATAAATTTTCAAAGAGATGAAGCAAAAAGTTTTGATAATGCGGGAGAAAAAAAAATGGTTGGATTGATATTTTTAAATCGTAAAGCTCCATATTGTTGCATGCCTAGTTATCGTATAGAATTAAAAAAAAAAAATATCTTTTAACGAAAAGAAAAATGACAAAAAAAAAGCCAACTGGTATCTAATATTATTGATTGGAGTAATAATACTGAACTAATTAATTCGCTTGTAGTGCGAGTGATTGTTCCCTAGAACTCTACGTGAAATACATATTAATGTACTTAGTATATATACATATATATACGTATATATGATATATATATTATAAGTGAATCTTGTATCGAGTCGTGAATGACTAACTGGCTCGCGTTAGTCATTTTGAAACCAGGATTGCATCGATTTAAATTCTCTCTTATCCCCCAAATAATCAAATAAATCATAAATGAACTAAAATTTTTAATTCAAATTTTTAATTTCACCTTTACCAAAATGAGAGAGCAAACTTTTACCACCCAAAAAAATTATCAAAAATTTCGATGCAATCCTCGAAGGGGCAACATCAATTATTCTTGTATCTAAAAAAACAGAAAAAAAATGTCTCATGATGCCCCGAAAAAAATGCAAAAATTTGATATCGGGAATGCGCGAGACCCACGATCACCCTGGAAAAAAACAGACAACCCCAAAGAGATCTCACGAGTTCCAGAAAAAATTCCATCCCACGCCCAATTCCCCTAAGACACACAAAAAAAAATTCCACAAGTTGAATAAAAAAACAACCTTAAATGTATATTTAAGAAACGCATGCTTTAATCTTCGGTAAGACTGAAAAATCAAAAAGAAAAAAAAAAGAAATAACTCTGGACGAGCCACAACGCATAATTTCTGTGCTAAACAGATATAATGAATGGAACAACTCCAACAATCAATCAAACAGCTAATTAAACGACGATTTATCCAGAATTAATTGATAGCGGCTGATAATGCCAAGAGGTTGAATTTTAGATGGAGTACAGTGGTTCATTAAAATCATAATTTCCGCCTATTGGACTTGTTGATTAAGGGCGAATTGCGAATTAATCGTGGTGGAAAAAAATAAGAAAAAAAAAACTACAATTGTCTTGTACAAGATCTCGTTTGTATTTACTGATAATTCATCATGATACGGATTTTATTTATGGTAATTATCACGGGTGTATAGCCTCATAATCGATAAGTGTTTAGATTACGCTAATTTTAGATTATTTGGGTGTGTTTCAGCCCAAATTAATGATGAAAAAAAAAGAATAATTAAGGGAGAGAGCAAACTGATGATAATTCATGGAGGAAAAAAAACAAACCCATCGTAACCTAACCGATAATGAATAGGGGACAGAACAAGCCTCCAGTATTCCAATTGTGTCTGCAGACACAATACATGTATAATGGTGTTAGCTGAATGTATTACTTAATTCAATTAACCAGAGTTTCGTCACCTTCAATTTTTTTCTCCAACCCTGCCAAGCCCAATAGTTGAGAAAAAAAAATTAAAAATTTCTTTCACACTCTTCAACTACTCGAGTGACTTTTTTCCCCGAATTTTTCACTCAGTAGTTACGCAGATATTACACAGAAAATACCCTTGGCGGCGATTGCCTCATTAGGTGACCAAACTAAGGTTAATTGCCATTTTGTCCAACAAATATGAAACAGACATCTCTAGTTTTCCCATTCACCTTCCAAATGAAAGGCGAGTGAAAAATAATGTGTTATGTTTAATTCGTAATTATGGAGAGGAAAATGATGAACAATCATTGAGTAATTTTTGGACAGTTATAGTACTTTATGTGATTAGGCCGAAAAAGATGGATTATGGTATTGATGAAGCAAGAAGCGCATTTCCAGCCGAGGAAAACTAATCACCTTCACCCGCGGACAAGATTGCCATCCGCGACGAAAGCGCGGATGGCAAGCGCGCGGGGCAAGACGATTAGTTTCGCATGGCGTGTCTCCCGTTTCCGGAGCTTAGACCGGAAAACTTTTTTCTAGGAGTATGAATCATGATCACATGATCAAATTACACTGACGGAAAAAAATATTTCCCTCCCAGGCGCGAAAACCGCGATTTGAGGTGAGACTCGATTTTTCGGCCTCAAAACATAAAATTGAGTACACAAGCGGACTGAAAAATGCTTTTTTGACCAATATCGGTATATATACATTGGTATTAGTCAGAATTTTTTTTTAGTTATGACCCATGCGCGAGACTTTATTTACGAAAACGGCTCGGGAACCAAAATTTGAATGACCCAATAATTCAATCTAAATAATAATTTTTTGCCAATCTGCAACTATTTCATATATCGATGAATTTGGAGAAGGTGTGAGGTTTGAATATAGCTCCTAAACTAGACTTCACTCGAAATACATAGAGGGGAAAACTTTTTGTCCAAGAGGACAAGGACTTCTGAGAAGATAATATATTCATGATTACGTTCGTTGAAGTTTCGCCCCTAGCCGCTACACGTAATCTTGATCCTTAATTTATTTTCCGAGTGGTAATAACCTTCTGGAAGAATAAATAAGTTAGGGGCAGATTGAACTTTGGAGCCATTAAATTTGCTTGCTTATAGCACACTTCAGATAAGAGCCATTTTCATGAATTAAGTTTCTAACCTTGATCATGATGTGAAATATTGAGTTGATATCTTGATATCCCTCCTTGCCCCAGTGCCAGTTTATTAGGCAGCACTCGCTCCCAAAAGAAATAAGTTCATATTTGATCATTGTAGAAACTTGAAACTTGTTGACTTGAACATGAAAATCAACGACTTGACTCAAGTTTAGTTCGATTTGACTCGAGTTGAGTTCAACTTGAGTCGAGTTGAGTTCGCCCTGACTCGAGTTGAGTTCAACTTGGCTCGAGTTGAATTCAACTTGACTCCAGTTGAATTCAACTTGACTCGAATTGAGTTCCACTTGACTCGAGTTGAGTTCGACCTGACTTGAGTTGAGTTCAACTTGACTCGAGTTGAGTTCAGCTTGACTCGAGTTGAGTTGCACTTGACTCGAATTGAGTTCAACCTGACTCGAGTTGAGTTCCACTTGACTCGAATTGAGTTTGACTTGACGTAAATCAGCTCCGACTAACATTCATGAACAACATGACTTAAATCAAATACAAGCCGATTCAAATCATGTTCGACGCAGTTCAAATCAGATCCGCCTTTGCTCGAGTGGGGTTCAACTTGACTTTGCGTCGAAAGCCGGTTGGACCCGGTTGAGTCAAGTCCAGCTTGACTCAAATTAGATCCAATTTAACTCAACACCGTCAATTCGACTTGACGATGTCGGGCGTGACTAAAATCAACCTCGATTGAATTCAACTAACATTCAACCGGATTCAGGCCTAGCTCCCCAGAACTCGCATCAAGTTTTTCCTTCAAACATCTACAGTTGACAAGTTGTCAAGTCTAAAATCATCAGGTCTGCTACTTGACTCAAGTAACATTCGACCTGACTCAAGTCAATCTCTATTTGATTCTAGTCGCGTTAAACTCCATTACAACGACTTGACTCAAGCCGATTATTTACTTGAATCAAGGGAACCTTTTTCCTTGGGTGTAATAATTGTTTTGCAGTGCCCAATTATTTGACTAAATCAAATAATCCAGAAATATTCCGCCGATGGGATCCTAACCAATCGGTTTGGACGTATTTTTGTGCATGTTGGTAAAATGAAAAAAAAATTAATCGATGGAGGTTATGTTTGTTGAATTGAGTGTTGGGAGGGTGTGCGGGACAAATAGCTTCATCTTAATTAAGTTAATGTTTAAGTAAAGTTAACTAACAATGAAATTTGCGAAAAGAAAAAAAAACAGAATATTGAAAGTAAGGTTGTAGTATTACGTAAGATCGAGTGTTTTTGCGTCGGCCATTTTGATGGTGTCGCGCCGACATCTTGTTATTGAATTATAAGCGCATTTAACTTATAAACGATTGAATGTCTAGTCATGGCCTCTTGAAGTAACATATGAATTAATTATTAATGATAACAGAAAATAATGAATGAAAAATCAGAAAAAAATGATAAAAAAAACACAATACCTTTGCTACTTTGTATTTGCGTCTAAATAATGAAATGATTGGCAATCAGTGCTTAATCATTTCGGTTTATTGTAGGCAGTTAAGAGGGGGTAACGATTAAAAAAAAAAACAGAATTAGGTATTGGCGTGAGGTCATCCCAATGATTAGTTATTAGTTATCAATGGATTATTATTGACTAGGAATTATGAGGAAAAATGAATTGGACGGAAAAAAAACAAATTATATATTTATTACTATTATTGCCTTTCTTAAATCGCCATGATTATTACTGAAATATCAATATTATATTATTATTATTGTCATTTTTTTATTGAATGGAAAAAAAAGTGAAAAAAAAAATGAGAAATGAAGGGAGAGCCGCCAAATATCATTAATTGTCAACTATTTTTTTTCGACCTATGTTTCTTTCTCAATTTATTATTGATTGAATTATTGTGAATGATTATTAAGCATTTTTATCAGTGGCACGAAAGTCGATATTATTGAAATTATTGAAATAAAATTTTTAAAAGATAATATTTATTATACTCAGCACGTCATTACCAGTCATGCAATTATTTATTAAGTTATTTATCAATTGCTTCTATGATTATTATAATGTGTAAAGGAAGGAAAAACTTACTCATATCCAAACTATTGATTAATTAAAGGAAAATATGTATACACAAGTACGTATTATTGATATTGTGTATAAATATTAAGAGTGTTAAACTGCAATGAATCAGGAATTAATAATTCAATTCTCAACTATTTGAAATTTCATTAAAATGGGAGAAGAGTGAGAAGTGAGGCTGCGTTGTTTGACCATTTTTGAATAGTTAGGTGATCCCGCCCTCGCCCCATCTGATTTAAGCCACAACAAAATGACGGCTAGGCAGTTGTGATTGGTTGAGTCAGGGGCGAGCGCGGGAAGTTCGGATTGAGATATATGTATTTTTTTAAATTTTGAAAAGATGAATAAAAAAAAAATGGAAAAAATAAAATAAAAAAATACAAGTAAGATATGAAAATTTGAATTAAATAAACCTGGGAACAGAACTATTTGTAGGTTATCTAATATATTTACCGTGTACCGACAGACGCCACGTTTCAGTGCGATACGGCGTGCTCCAAAGCATACATGATGCTTAAATCAAGATATGACGAGGATGTTGGTGGAAGACAGAATTTATAGGCCATGAAAAAATAGAGCACAAGCAAGAAGCTCGGGTGAAGAGAATGTTCAGGAAAGGTGGTGTGAGGGAAAATTTGCGCTTGTGGGAATCTTAGAAATAAAAAAAAATCGACAAATTAGAAATTTTTTTAAAATTTCGAATTTTTGAAAAAATTTTGAAAATTCTTGGAAATTTTTGAAAATTTCTAAAAACTTTTGAATTATTTAAATTTTTAAAATTTTTTAAATTTGGAAAATTTGGAAAATTTATCAAAAATGAACATCTTGGGAAAGTGGAAAACGTGAGCTTAAGTTTTACTTCTATCGCTTTTAATTTTACAATCTATTTATCCACAGTCTATTCCTACAATGGTCTATTTTTCCACCAAGCATTTTGTCTTGCTCTATTTTTTTACGATCTATTTTCTCATCATCTATTTTTTTCCGGTCTATTGTTTCCATGGTCTATTTTTTGTACATTCAATGTAATAGTAACGTGAATATGTGTTGAGAATAATGAAAAAGGAGAAATTGGGGATGTGCGAGAGGAGTGAAAAATAGCAAGAGAGCTGGAGGTGGCGAGATAAGACATGAAATAAGACCAGACGGAAAAAATATACGACCCCAGGAGTTTGGTTAAATCGCCCTGGGACAGAGATGAAAAGAGATGAGGGGAACTGAATGAACAAAAAAAAATGATAATACAGAGAAAAAAAAACTTCCAAATGAAGAAATTTATTCGACATCGCAGAAAATTTTGTTTTCATTCTAGTCACAATAATTTCTTGGAAAATCAAGTGCTTCACTAATTTTCCCATTTTTCTTTCTTATATAGATCGTTTTTCTCTTTTATATAATTTTGATTATACACCTGCACCCACCCACCCGCTCACCCACCCATCCAACCACCCAACCACCCACCCAACCACCCACCCAACCACCCAACCACCCACCCAACCACCCAACCACCCAACCACCCACCGAACCACCCAACCACCCACCGAACCACCCAACCACCCAACCACCCAACCACCCAACCACCCACCCAACCACCCAACCACCCACCCAACCACCCAACCACCATTGCTGCAAAATTCGTCGAAGAACATTTGCGTGCATGTGACAATATCAAAAAATTATCCTTCATTTATAAAATTTCAATTTCATTCTTCGAGCTATGGAAAGCAACATATCCGAGCTATCGCCAATTATGATACAGAATATTGTTCCACATTGAGCCTGAATTTTCCCTGCCAATATTTCGACTTTTGGAATGTTTGTTTTTCTCTGTTGGAAATTCTAGCTCGAGAGTGAAATAATACCATGAATAATCCAGTGTAACCCAGCGAATTTCCCATTCTCATACCAAATTTCACGTACGACTTAATTTTTTGGAGGATGTAAACACAAATTTACCAGCGACTCGTGTAATTCACGGAAAAATTGTTCTCTCTCCCTCTTCCCAAATTGGAGCCAACAAGGTGGGTGGGGAAAAATAAGTAAATTATGGTATAAGCGTGGAAAAAAAATGCGGTAGTATGAAGCGGTGAAGGGTTAAGCAACCCCCTATATTTCGTGATACAATGAACAATTGACAAAAAAAAAATACAAAAATGTGAAAATGATACCGTTGTTGTTGATGTACTGAACAAAAAAAAGGGCTGATATCGTTCCAATAGAACTCTCCGTGTTATCTTGTATAGTGTTATTGTACTCGTTATATATTAGCATTGTGAAGAACACTTTTTCGTCTATCAAAAAATAATAATAATAATAATAATAATTGTGTAAAAGGGCAAGAGAGAGAGAGAGAGTGATGCGCGCGCATTTGAATGGGAAAATTAACTCCGGGTAATTTATTTTGTAATTGCTTCTGTAAAGGCAAATGAGCCGATAATTACAGAAATGTACAATTCGTCATTCGAAATGTCCTTTTTCTTATTATCTCTAAGTCAGACGTGAAATGGAGAAAGTTGAAAAGAAAAATTGACAATTCAATATTTCTCCCAAAAATTCGAATTTTAGAAAACATCAATTAACGATTTGGTTGATAAATTTCTCCATTCCACGTGCTTATCAGTGATCATTGAAAAAAAAATTGATTGTCAATGCCAAGAGCACGACGCGTCGCGCAATTAAAAATTGTTAAGTATATTCATGTCAATTACTCCAGGGAACATCCACAGTATCAAAGAACCATTGAATTGCCGAGGGTAGTTTTTATGCCATGAATTCGCGATTCTTTTGTTAACGCTTTTCAAAAAAATAAAAAATACTTGAAAAAAAAAAAACAAAAAAAATATGAAAGAAGACGCTCCTCTTGTAACAATTTCCTTCCAGCACCATTTTTCACATTTAACCCAAAAAACATAAGAAAATAATAATAATAAACAATAAGGGATGCAAAAAAAAACTGGCAAAAGTGCACTCGAAGAGAGTATTCGTCGCGTTTTTTTGTCGTGCTTATTGTTGAAGTGAATTCTCCACCACGACTTTGCGTTGTGTTGTCATGGGATCCGGACGAGGGACAAGTGGAAAAGTGCGGGTTCAGTCAGACATTGTCGTTTGGTTTCCCAGTGACACGGATGTGACGGGGGGAAAAAATGCGCATGAATTGGAGAGTGCATTGAGGGGATTAGATGTGTGTGGTTATTTTGAGCTATAGTGAGTTGTAGAGGATGGAGGACTGGTGGCACCTTTGAATTTTGTGATGGAACTCAATGTGCCGAGCTACGAAGCCGGAAGTGAAACTTCGAGGCGCTTGGTGAATGTTGGGACGATTTTTAATTTTCTTTTTTTTTCACCGTATGTTGGAATTCAAATTGTCTGATTTGTTCGCAACATCGGAGAAAAAAATCCAAAATTTCCAGGAATTAAATTGTAACATGGCATTTCAAGAGCTGAGTTACCTGAGAAATTATCGCTTTCAGCCAAGAAGTTTCACTTTCAAAAATGCGCTAATCGTCTAAGGATCAAAGGACGAATAGCAAAGAAAAGTCGCACAAGCCAATTTATTGATTATAATCATAAGGCATTTACTGTATTGTATTAGAGTATTTGTACGTATTTTTTCATTGACTGCGTTTTGCTCATGTCGGTAAAAGTGAAAAATTGACAGAAGTTACGTTGTTGAATAGATTGTTCTGAAGGTGTGCGGGATAAACAGTTTCACTTCAATTCATAGTTTTTACATATGTCATATACCCCACACGAAAAAAAAAATTTGAGGAAAATTCCCCTTCTATTTACTCACTGCTAATAGCCCTCATTTTTTATATTTTCTTAGCCAAAAATTTTATTAAACCTATAAATTAAATCGCGTGTACTCGGATCGTGAGCACACCGCTGCCCGTTTTGCATTCCTCACAATTTTGTTCACTGCATATGAGAAGAAAAATTGAAAAATTGAAATGCCTCCCCCGAATGTCACCCCTTCATCAATCTTTTTTTTCTCCACAACTTCCAGTTGCCACAAAAAAAATCATTTGAGTTCAATCGCACAACGCAGAGTTTTGAACGTGGTCTCTGCCAACTCGTTCACTGCAATTTAAATGTGCACAGCTCGATGCTGAGCTCATAAAGTGCGGGCGGCGCTACGCTCGCCATGCGAGTGGCCTCGGATATTCGAGTCGCGCAAGTTTAATAGAGAACTTTGCCTTATTTAAATGCCTTATACGGAAGTTATGCATCAGTCAATATAATTTAATTATCATCGAGTTATTCGCTCCATTAATTAAGGAAAGAACTTGAAATTGTATTCTGCTGTAGATCACCAAAAAGGGCGAGATAATTTTTCTATATCAAACTTTTTTTTCCGTGTAAGGGGGCGGACAAGCTTATTTATTCCGACTGAGTTTCACCCAAATAAAGGGGCCGAGAAATTCGTGAAATAGTGACTTGGGTGAAATAAAATGAACAATGGGACATGATACACATACACGAGTGAATTATACAGTAGATAAAAAATGACGCACGCATTTCATTGTTACGCAACGGACTGTGATCTTCGCAATTGCTTTCTTACCCTCCGAGATAAAAATGAAAAAAAAGGAAAAAGGTGAGGTATGAGTGAAGGGGGAAGAATAAATTAATCTGTCCTATGGATTTGGGACTCGAGTTTCTCGTGATTAGTGTCCATTTGTTGGCTTATTGATTAATCAATATTCATTAACGAGAGATGGAAATGGCAAAATAGAAGTTTTATGTATAAAAAAAAGAGAAAACTTAATTGGGTTAATTGGTCTCTTGTGAAGACTTCAAGTTTCTGGTTAAGACCTGAAGAACTCAAATTAATTTCGACCGATATATGCTGGTTTTTAACGAATAATTTCCGCACAACATTAAATTACTACATTTGATTAAAATTGATCGAGACCCGGGCCACCGAAAAATTCGAGTCTCCATTGTGAACAGAAACCAAAAAATCAAAGAGCTGGGGGCTAAAAACGAGGGGACAAATTATGAAATATTTGAAAGGTTTATCGAGATTCAAATGTTGTTAAAAAAAAACTCTAGTCTTCTGACACCGTGATTTACTTTATTTTTCTTAAGAAAAGAAGTGCAGAATTGAAGTTGACGTCATTTTACAAAATGAGATAGATGTGAGTGTTTAGAAGTTACAAGGTTTTTTGAAAAGATGCAAATTGAAAGGAATGGGTAAAATAAATTACGCTAATTTAACAATTATAATGTTAGACATAAAACAAGTGTAATCCATAATGCAGTGTTCTATGTTACATGAAAAAACATTTTAAAAAACAGTTGATTAAGTGAATGAAGCACACGTCAAAGTACCGAGTGATCAATAACTGACGACACTATCAATCAAATAAAACTAATTTATCATTTCTCTTTTTATTCTCTAATTTTTAATTAAAGGAGAAAGATAGGGAAACATCTAAAATTGCTGACGTAACTGACCTACTTTTATTGCTTGCAATAATAACAAACATTTAAAAAATTGTAGATTAAAAGAGAGAATTTTAACAAAAAAAAAATGTATACAACATGTAATTGAACTGTAATTGAACACCAAAAGTAACTGTACTTCTCCTAGCCAGTCATTTCGACGTTAATTAATTGAATTAAAGGGTGGGAGAATTGCGTAGAATATTATCACTATATCCATAATTCCCATTCTTATGTAATTATTGATACGAATGATTGTTGGTGAAAGATAAATTAAGCCAACTGCAGTGATAATCAAATTTCTTTACAATGAATGCACAAAAATTTAGTAACGCATTTATATCGTAAACTATTGACTTTAGAACAAAATATCTCAAGACTTGTTTTTTGGGTTGACGCAATTCTGAATATAAGTTTTATTGACATTTTTTCGAGGAGTTAATATTTTGCGAACAAACTGTGGTCACATAGATTTCTACTAACGGTAATCACCTTATGGTACTATCTACAAAACTATCTAAAGACCAATTTTGAAACTTTCAGCGGGAACGATAGGGAAAAACGAGTCATGAAATCTCTTTACAAGGCACTGATAGCCCCCCCCCCCCACCCCCATTTGTAAAGTCGAAACTCTGCCCGGACCTCCTGTTTGGCAATTTCCCCTCACTCGCTACTACTCAACGTAGGCGCCGACTGACTGCTGCGCATCAAGATGCGCAGTAGGATCGGGCGGTTAGCGTGCTCGGGTGGCGGCTCAGGAAATCAGGGAGAATTATCCAAATGACGTTCGTCTCTTCCAACCGTAGATTACAAGAAAAGTTTCCGAGTTTAATCGGGTAATTAAAAAACATTCTTTCGTCTAATGATGAATACGAAGATGCTGTAGTGTATGAAATATCCATGTTTTTATGCAAAAATTCAGGAATGTATCTAAAAAAATTGCGAATAAAACGTCCTATAACTTTATTGGAAATTTTCGGTTAAATTTTTGTTCTTAAACTCGACACGAAAAATAAATTGAAGTTAATTGGGCACCTAAGATGTTGTCAAGATGGCCTAAGCGAAGCAAGTTGAAGTTTTCTCTAGACAGATGAAAATAGAAAATTTTTTTCATTGCTGGAACCCGACATTTTACTTTAGTTCTCCGATCTCTCAGGAATGCTCCAAAAAATGACAAAATTCTATAGAAACTATAAATAATAAATTTAGTTTTCAATCAATTTTTCTTATCCTCAATTTCTTAAAAAAATAACAGAAATAAAAAAAGAAACAAAATATGTAACCACGAGCGATATCACTACTTAACATTACTTGTTCTACAGAGACTAATAGAACAAAGCAAAGGTATTCATGAGACAAATACAACACGCACACAAAAGTCAACCATGTAAATAATTCAGTGAGGCTAACATTGAATTCCCCCGAGGTGGAAGTTGAGTCGTAAAAACAATGAGTAATTGTGAATTAAGTCGTAAACCTGTCCACTTGTAATCGCTCAGCTAGTTTCGCTGTTGTTGTGCATAGTTTTCTCTTAGCTTTCGGAAATTGTTGCCATTGGGTGAGGAAACAGCTCCTAGTACATTATAAATGCCATTGAGATGCTTCCGGGGGAGAAATATGTGAAAATTGTTACAATGTGTTAAAAGCTTCGAAACTGGGAAAATAAGTGCTGTTTCACTATTTCTGAGATTTGCACATTCAACATTCTTTTTAACCCTTTCTTTCGTTGAAGCCCTTAAGGGACCAAATCACTTATACCCCACAGACGAGCTCAAAGAAAATGATTTCCACGCCTCCGTCAGAATTCGTGTCACGTGACCTATCCATTCTTCTTGAATATCTCCAAAACGAAGCAAGTTACAAAATTTTCATGAGGATCTTTCTTGTAGCTCTGACTTCGCTCTACAAAACAGCTCATATAGAAATTTCGCTATCTCCCTTAGATTTCGAGATATTTCGATCCATCTCGGAAGCGAAGATTTCTCTCGCGGTGCACGAAACAACTCAGGTCACCCTCCCAGTTCATGATTTTTCCGAAAAAATTTTAATTGTCGGAACTAATCATAGTTAATCAAATTCACACGTTTTGTAATGATAATTGCCAATTAACTTCTGTACTTCAATTTTCTGCCAAAGTTATGGTGAAAAAAAATGTTTTTCTGTGGAAGGGCGTTAAAAGGTTGAAAAAGCGAAGTTGAATGAAACAGTGATATGCAAAAAAAAAGTGGCGATTAAGCATATGCAAAACACACTCAATATATTATTCCAGATCTGTATACTGAACAAGTCCATTACTTTTCCCATTTTTCCACGCGAGGAAAACACCTTAACGTAAACACGGGAATATCAGATATATAGAAGCAGGACATATTTTTCATAAATTCTCATTTTTCAACTCTAGCTTAGTTATTCTCCTTTCTTGCGCCACGCGCTTGGTTATCTACCTGTGTCAACAGATCAATACTCACTATCATGCAGGAAGTACACTCGTTCGACAGCTGCGTTAAAGTTTACGTTGGAGAACGATACATGTTGTAAACAATATATTCACGTGATTTTCAGAAATATTCGCTTCTTACTTTACGTTTTTTGTCCTCATTTCGATTGTTTTTTTACTCGACCTGATAATTTTTTTCTTTAATTTTCATCCAATGCAGTAGATTCCCATTGTGTTCAGATAAAATTTATGTGGATAAAACTCATCATCAGCGTTTCGGATCAATCCATCGGATCAATCTATCGGATCAATCTATTGAATCAATCCATCGGATCAATCTATCGGATCAATTCATCGGATCAATCCACCCGATCAATCCACCCGATCAATCCACCCGATCAATCCAACCGATCAATTTATCCGATCAATCCATCCGATCAATCCATCCGATCAATCCATCGGATCAGTTTATTGGATCAATCTATCGGAAAATAACCTGACAATTTCGAAGTGCTCATGGTATTTTTACTGATACGAGAGATGGAGAAGATTCACTCACCAACTTTTTGTAGAGGCAATGATGCTCTGCAAAAAAGTCCCTAGGAAGATTATCTCAATTCCCCTAGATTCCGAGATATTGAGAAAACCCCGAGGCTACCAATAAATGCTCTTACCTCCTTTCTTCACGTGACTGCGAATTCACCGGGCAAAAACGATAACTTTCCCCACCGCGAAGTTAAGGTAAAAAATATAAAATACTCATTTTGGTATCCATCAAATTTATTAAATTTTCAACAATAACTTCGTTAATGTCCATTATCAAATAATTGATCAACGTATAAAAAATGATCCAATAGAAATTTATCTTAATTCATTAAATTATTTATTTTTCACCGAAAAATGGGAAAAAGCCATAAAAAAAATTTAATTCGTAATTTCCGTATTCAATTTATCGTGACAGATTTATTTCCCTCTTAATTTCATGATGCTTCATTAATTTTCATGGGATAAAAATTTTTGTGCAATTATTCGAAACCCACATATCGCCCACTGGAAACAATTTTTTTTAAAATAATTCCCACCGTTTGGAAATTTTTTTTTCATAAAAAATTTCAGTTCAATTTATTCCTTCCTACCTTACAATATTTCATTTTCTAATCGCAGTTAAGGGACTGGATTTTATCGGGACGCATTGGCATCAAGGGAAGACTCAGATTAAGATCATAGGGCAGAAAATTTTTTCATAAAATAGATTCCGCCATTACAGTGGAATTTCTGCCTCCAAGACAATTCGGACTACATATATACATCATACATACATCAACCTTACAACATGAAATCCAATCCATCAATTTTTTTTTATTTTTCTCATAAAACGCTAAAGCGTTTGAAAGGAAATATTTTCATTCATACTCTGAAAGGACTGAAGAGCAGAATAAAAGAGCGTAATCACCACCCACGGCCCCCTTAAAATTCAGACGAATGAAATAAAATTCGGAGCAAAAAATAGAGCGCTGGAAAAAGTTTCTCCTTTTTTTTCTTTCGCTAAAAATGCGAAAACTTCTTCTGAGATTTCTGGATCCAATTTAGGTCAACCAAGGCTATCAGTTCTAGTTTAGGCCACTTAGGTTTGCATTTAAGACTTGAAAGTCCTCATAAGACTTGGAAGTCCTCATAAGACTTGCGGCTTAATTCTTAAGACGAAGGGCTCAATTCCAGCTTCATAAGTCTGACCTTGAATCAGATGTTTCGAGTCGTAAAAGTCTCAAATCTTGAAATGAGATTGTCAAGTCTTACAAGTATTTCAGGACTTAAGTTAAACGTCTTAATATGTCGAGTTGAGTCATTAAAACAACGAAATTTTCAATTTTTTTTGGACGCATTTTCCTGCCTATTGAATTTCTACGCATAGAAAAAAGACTGCAGTGCACTTCCAAGATCGTTGCCCCACCCCTCTTAAGGCTGACTAGTTATCTTGATATCTCCTTAATAGAAGACGAAGAATTCGGAATGCCTAATTTTTTTTTAATCATCCAAAAATAAACTGTAGGAAGTCTATAAGATTCTCATACGATCCGGCTACAACTAAATCCCGCAGGAAAGTTCCTATAGCATTTCTATAGAAATGACATCCTATGGCTCTCTTCCATCCCCAAATTACGTGTCCACTCGGCAATTCTGTATCGGCCAATACAATGATAGATTTAATTTTTGTAATTGCACAATGAGTGGGCGGATGTGCTACGATGAATTAATTATTACTGGCGTGTTTAGGTACGTGGGGATTAGATGGTATCGATGATTAATGATGCCCGCGGACATGATTGAATTGCGGAACATGTGGCTTATTCCCAGGACGAAAAGAAATAACAATTTGTCCATTTATGCTTTACAGTCGCTTCTCGATTCCATTCTCATTTGTCTCATCTTTCATAGTTATTATTTTTGCATCGGGAAAATTCTGGTATGTCTCCCAATGTTTTTTTTCGTAAGCTAGATTGCAAATCCTGAGTAATTTTGGCGATAATGTCGAAATATCGGAAACACTGAGAAATACAAGTTCAGCTTAATGTGAAAAATTTCGAATTTTACAGAATTTCTGGAGATTCCCTAGACCTTCCTGAAACTGGCTAGAATATTGCTGGATGTTCCTAGAATTTTCTGGAACCTCCTAGAATTTTCTAGAACCTCCTAGAATTTTCTAGAATTTTCGAGAACCTCCTAGAATACTTCTTAAAATTTTCAAAAATTTTATGGACCTAACTATTGTTTTCCGAACCTTGTTCGACCATTGAAGTACATCCTAGCCGGTTCCAAAGTTCTACCTTGGACAAAGTTTATTCATTTCCCTCAGATGCTGACACAGCCATAAAAAAACAGCCCCGGGCCGAGTGAATTTTCCACTCACCGCTTTGCTACAGAATAAAAAAATATCCCGCATTTTTATTTCCAAAAAAATTGAGCTTAAACCACAATAAATAGCCACGATAAATGTGTCGCGACTGCGGACCCTTTGCCACCCCCCTCCCCATAATTGCGTAATTGTCACGAAGGTATGAAAGCACAAAAAGAAAAACGATTAATTCTAACTATCTATTCTATCTCTATTCTTCTACCGATTATATTTTTCTATTCTATTTGTACGTTGAATTGTGCTCTAATTGACCAAGCATAGAGTTCGTGCTTGTTCGTCAACGTGCGAACACAACTGAAAACAATATATATATATTAATATTAACTAATGTATAAACAACTAAACTAACAAAACGGAAAAATTGAATCATGGAAAAAATGTGAATGAGTTCAATTGCTGATTAAATGAAATGTAAAAAAAAAATTGCAAAATTGAGATTTACATTTTTTGTTGCGCTAGGTTCCTCCTGTAACAGCACCTCAATTGATAAACAATTAATTGATAATTCACCCGTAGATCGTTATCTACAAATACACAAAAACAAAACTCCCAACTGCAATATGTGTAACAATATTAATTCACAGGTGGGTGCGAGTGCGTTATTTATTAATAAAAAAAAACAATAATAAACCACAATTGTTGAATGCACAAATCTATCAAAATGCGATAATGTCAAGTAATCAATAAAAACAAATTAGTCGTTCCTCATTGACGATTTCGGTTGACAGTAACAATTGTACTGATTAAACTATTTTCTTATGATGAAAATGAAAATTAAATTTCACGTGTTGATCAATGATAAATTAATTATTTTTCACTGTTAAATTTAAAATATTGAAGATTGAACAAAAAGGCCACCTATACGGAAAAGAAAATTGTATCGTAGAGAACAAAAATTTCGATTAAAAAACAAATTGATTAAAATTGAGTAATTCCATTTATTTAATTTAGTATTAATTATTTGTCCAATAATAAATTTAGTCGAGGGTAATTTTTCTTTTCAAACTTTTCGGAACTTGAGAATTCTCATACAGTCAACTTTAATTTTTTTTTGGAGCTTGGAACAAGTTTTTGTTCGCACTTGAACGAGATTGGAAGCTTTTATGATTTTTTAAAATCTGATTTTTTTTTTTTTTTTTTTTTTTTTTTTTGATAAATGGAAAACAATGACCTCAAGTGAAGAATCTTATGACTCCTCAAGTATCCTGTTTCTCCATTTGCAAGCACTTTTTTTTCCGTACAGTGGCTGATAAAAGCGCTCACGTGTCCATTACTGCGATTTCCCCGAGCCATTATCACTCGGCCATTAATAATAAAAAGAAAATGAGGGATAAAGAATAGAGAGAGATTAAGCGTTAAAAATCGAAAGAGCCAGATGAGAAGCCCGAGACGATAAATAAAAAAAAAGGCGAATCCACGCCATTTTTTTTTTATCGCCCCATCCAACACGAATCGATCAACCTCCTAATGGACGTACACTGAATATTGCACGCCAAGCACGTCCCTTCCACATTCCATGCCAGTCACGTTCGACAAAAAAAATAACAAAAAAAATAAATAAATAAAAAAACCAATAAACCAACATGAAACATCCACGAACGTCATTCACACAGACACAATAATACGCGTGGGTGAGTGCATAACGACATTCAGAACTGAATGAGAAGAAAAACAAGACATTATTAATTATTAACACTTACACATAATGAACGTTTGTAAAGGACCTGAGTAGTAGTGAACGTGAAGCCATATTTAATAACAATTAATTAATATTGATAGAAACATTAATATTGATTGCTGAGAGAAAAAAATTTCGGAAATGCAGGAGACCTTGTCGTTCAGGATAGGTAACCAATTTGGCCTGATACAAACGCTTTAAAAAGGCAAAGCGCTATACTCTTGAAGCTCAAATTGCCAGTTGTAAATTTTTTTGAGAATTTTGAAATTTTGAATTCTGCATTTTGAATTTTTCTTTTCTATTCTTTTGAATTTCTTGAACTACTTTATTGATTTTACTTCAATTTAAAAATCTTTCCCTCACCTCCAATTTGCTTCTCAATTGTTAGAATTTTAGAAATAATATGGTCCAAATGTAATCATTATCAAATCATTAATTTTTTTTTTTTAATTTTTCAAATTTTGGAAATAAAATTTTTTTTTTTCTTATTTCTAAACCATCTCCGAACTTTGAAAATTCTCAAAACTTCAAATTGGAAAACCTTTCGAGGTTTCTAGAATGGTTACATAGCTCTCCCGAATTTCCCAATTTTTTTTCCTCTCAGTGAGGTTAATTGATATTCACATTAATCATTAATCCAACATTATTATCCCTATTATCGATTATCAATTATCAACGCTATTTATGAATGATTATAAACAAGTCTAGTGGGTAAGTTGCAGAATCATACGACTCGGAAAATCAAATAAGTACGACAGGAAATACGAAAGAAATCAGTCCAAAGTAAAGTTGTAAGATGTGAGGATGAGAAAATTTTTAACAGAAATAAAAAGTGAAAAAAAAGGAGGTGGAAGTCGCGAGTGGAAGTAAATAATAATGATAACCGTTAAGCGCGCGTTCGAGGGCTGCCGGCGAGGGTCTCCCCGCACTTTAAGAGTAAAAAACTTCAGTTTTTTATTCAATAAAAACAAGCCCCCTTTCCCGATTTGTGAACTTTTGCATTAAATTTACAGGAATGAAGCGAGAGAAATTTTCAAATGATAAAAATGAATGGACCGAAATGGGAAGTTCTCTTAGAATTTTAAATTCGGAACATTTATTGACAATTCGTTATCAAACTTTGATGACTAAAAAAGTTTGAGAAACAATCTCTGTAAAATTGGGCCGATAAAAAATGCACCGCACAAATTATAAAAAAAAAAACCCCGCGTAAAAATTGCCTGTCGCATTCGGCAGCCCCCGACACCGCAAATTCATGTTTGTTTGGTTTTTATTATCAGAAAGTTTCTATTTTTCCATAATTATTAATAGGAGTGCGAACATTTTAATATTTAACTACTGAAGTAAAGAAAAAAAAAAGCAAAAGAGAACAAAATGAAAAATAATAAAATTGAGATAGACGGCGCAAAGTTGCTAAAGTGGTAATGACTTAATTGTACCAATTAATTACCAATAGAAGAAGAAGAAAAAACACGCAACACTGTACGGAATTAGGCTAAGAATTTATTATTAAAAAAAAACGATTATTACGGTGTAATTGTATGCTATGCATTTAAGAAATATAACAATTGTAAGTGCGATTGATGAACCGATTGATCGATTGAATGGACTAAAGTTGACAGTCACACGAAAGTACACATCATAAAACTACATAACAACAAAACCAAAAAAAAAATCATTTACCTAAAAATGGCAAATTGACGTCACAATTTTTTGTCAACACCTGTCAAGGTGATCACTGACTTAAGTATAAAAAATAACAATAAATTTAACCACGAATGGGAGACAATTTTTTTCTTGTTATGAACTAAGTGTGCCTAGTCAATAGAATATATCTGGTCAATTTTAATATTATATATTATATATTATTATATTATTTAACACTAACATAATTATTATAGTTAATAAAAACGAGGGAAACCAATGGAAATTAACAGCAAAACATCATCCACATTACTACTTTAAAAAAATACAATTAAAATTAATAAAAAAAAATAAAACCTAACAATAAAAACAAATAATAATGATACGACAATGATTGTGCTGTGTTGTACTACGAAATGTTGGCCTGTGACTATATTTGTAGCATATACATTAAACGTAATACATTTGAAAGAAAATGACACATGTGGAAATTAACGTGTCACATGTTATATGTAAGTTGTGCCATTTATGTCAATTTTTGGTTCTTTTCTTTCGATATGTCGAGGGCATCAACGTGGATGCAATTCCAACGACAATGGTGGAGGGATCATTAAAAAGTGGTTACGACAAAAAAAAAAACACAAAAATATGTCGAAATTACGAAAAAAAAAATTTGAAACTGCACATTTTTCCCATTTTCTTTCATTTTTTACTACTAAAAGAAAAGGACACAGCGAAATAATTTTTCCTCGGTTCGTAATTTTGTATGAAAACAAAAGTGTGCATCTTCGAATGTTCCGCAAAATGTCTCCCTCCCCCCTCCCCCTCCTCTTCCAAAAGAGATCGAGAGTTCTCGTTGGAGAATTAAAAAAAAAATGTTGAAACTCAAGTGTTTCTATGCGACACAAAAATGCAAAGAATTGCAAAAATATTTTTTCTATCAAAACTCAGTGGCCATCCAGAGGTCACCCCCTCCCCCTTCCAATGACCCCATGATAAAAAAAAACTGAGTCCCCCTGTTATACGTGAAATCGCACGACGTTACGATTGGCTTGTGAAAATGTTGAAAATCGATGATTATTGATGTGGAAAAAAAAACAATGAATGATCGATACTTTTTTGCGATTGTCATATCAAGGTTGATTATATTGTAGTAAGAGGGCTATTTATTTAGGATATACTAAATGGTCTGTTTTAATGTGTCACGGGCTACACGTACTGTACTATAATATCTAACAATAAAGTATTTTGTTTGCTTCAAGATTGTTTGATCATTTAGTCCCTGTTCTCATATTTTTTTAACCCTCCTGTAACATAATTATTTTTTTTTATTTAACATAATTTGGTGGCAATTTTTAGTTACTCAATGGGTCCAGTTGTATGAACAAACGTTGAGTATTACTACTGAATTTGCCCCGCTACTTCAAGTTGATTGTTTCCAACGAATTAAGTCTCGCAATTTAAATCCATCGAGGCTTATCAGAGGAAAATTAATGGTGAAATTATCGATATTAATCTCGATAGGTGGCAACCCCGTCACCGCCGAATAAAACCGCGTTCGCCAGTTGGCCGCTGGGTTCTCGCCATATAACCGTGGCAAGCGATTGATTGCACCATCGTAATTCAACCAGAGTTGGACGACCCTAATGGAAGCTTGGCTTTCGGGTCGTCAACGCTTCCAGGCTGATGCGAGCCCTAGGGCAATCACGCCTACCCCCAACCGCAATCGCCATTTTGTCGTTCCCAAAAAAAAGGGACTTGGGGATGTTTGTCCTGACAAAAAAAGAATTGATAACTAATGGGCTAATTGACCTTGTGCTTGAAGATGAGGAATCAATTTCCCAGTTCGTGAGTCCCGGTTATCATTATTAAACCTCCTATCCTAAGTGCAAATTTACGTCGACTTCCATTTAAGGATATTCCATTTATATTGGCGAAGATGTACGAATTGCTTGAAATTTTGACATAATGTTTTTGAAGCGATAACAGATGCCTGCATGAAATTTGAGATTGATTCACAACACCGTTTGGTAGTTATTAATTATCAAACTTCTCAATTAACACGGCCTCTTATGTGAAAAATAAAAATTTCTGTAAATACAGTTCAAAATGTACAAAATTGTTGAAATTTTGAAAATTTACTATTGACTCAGATATAGAACGATGGTAAAAATTTCATGACGATTTACTAACATTTTTTTTCATTAATTTGTTTAAACGATATAATATTGATTCGCAATTAAAATGAAATACAATATAATAATGTTCTATGGCTATCACTTCAACTAATTAACACACTGAAATATTAATTGAAAATTATTGGCGATAAATATAACGAATTATAGAAAGGGTCATAAACTTTTGCTTTGACTATACCGGTTGAATATCCTTAAGGGGTGACCCCGGTGAAAGCTCGAAGTCCTCGCAGGGCCTGCGGACCCATCAATCGGGTTTTGATATATGAAGGTATATCCAAAAAAGTAAGGAAAATTCCGGAGCCAGCCCATTTTGCCCCACATACCCATAAGAAGTATTGTTTTTGATGTTTTGAACTTCAAAGTGCTCCTCGGTCCGCAATTTTCGTTCGATTTTAATTTGTTTTTTTTTCAAAATGTTCGTCATACTCCAGAGAACAAAGTTAAGTATCCGTTTTACCCTATTCGCTTTACATCATAAAAAAATGATTTGTTGGTTTGCGCTTTTTTTCAGTTTTTCGAAAAATCTCAAAAAATCTCTTTTCACTAATTGATTATTTGATTTGATTTGATCGGTTTGTTATTATCGACGCATCAACTACAATGGTTCTTAACGCCGGCTCTGGACTTTTTATAGTCGTTAGACGCTCACGACTTTTTCCTCTGTAACACAGTTATGGATGTTATTCGTTCACAATGAAGGTAGGAACATTCAGTTGTAAACAGTTTTTGGTACTCGTCTTGAAACTTCTGGGGGTGAACTGTTTTTTACATTTGTGGTGCCCATTATTTGACTAAATCAAATAATCCAGAAAAAATCCACCGGTACCTGTCCGGTACAGAACGAGACGCTAGAAGCAATGATTGAACGTGGTATTTGTGTCACAGATTTTTTTCCTCTTTTTATGCCACGTCAACGGTTGACCATAACAAGACTATAACTCCTTTTAACTGGGCAGCGAAAATATCACGGATTTCAGAACAAATTCTGAAGTAAAATTCTAACAAATGGGGTAGTATTTTCGAAAGTATCTCACAGTGCAGAATATACGCAATGGAAAATCATTTTTTTCAGCAGAGTTGATGATTGCAGTCATTTGCGACTTTCGAAAGACACAATTTGATATAATCCTCATCAATGTTAGTGTTATATTCAAAGCTCAATTCAAATCATGTGGACTCCAACTTAAGGTAGTTGTTAAAAATGTTGGTGATTTTCGATGATTCCGGGTGGTCGGCAGGGGGACGTGATTGTAGAGGAGTTTTCCAAATAACTACGCCACACTTTACGGTAAGGCCGAAGCCGTCCCGATTTCTATAAACTTGGGTCCCCGAGGATGTACCAGTTATTTGCAATAACAACACACTGTTGATTATCTGATACATTTACGGTGCATCGCTGCTAATGTTCGATATTTTCACTGACGATTGTCTAGTAATAGTCAGTCGATTTACGGAGGATCTTCTGGGTTTAGGTTCGATTCTACAGACGCGAGTTACTACTACGGGAATTCTAATTGTATGGTCAAAAAATCCGCACTAGTACGCGGTCTGGGTAATGATGATTCGACACAGTACCAATAAAAAAAAACTTAAGCATATTTGTCTACTAGAGAAAAAACGGTGATGGGGAGCTGAAAAAAAAATTGCAGAGAGTTTGCCCAGAGAAAAAATTGATAAGAACAGAAATGACGATTTTGAAATCATGAAAGAATACTTTTAAAAAACACGCACACCCTCCCCTTCCCCCACTTACACCCCCCCCCCCCCCACAGAAGGCAATAGCTCCCTGACATAAAAAGAAATCTAAGGGACTCGAATATGAAAACCACTGCACTCGCTAATTAATTTCATTCCCGAGTTTTTCATCACAAGCCGTAGCAGTGACCATTGTACATCGCCACGTTTTGTGCTCATAGAGTGGTGAAAGAGCATTCAGATGAGCGAGCGCATCCTTTCAAATAAAAATTTCCAACTGAGGATACCATGAGATATCACAGGTATGCACGGTACGTACGGACTCTAACTATTTCCCGCCATATTACCATGTCTTTTTTTTTCTGTTTATGGACAACCACTGGAAGCACCCTCCATGGAATCGGCGCTGCACAAACAGTACTGTACGTACCAGCACAATTGCCCTCAAATAATCCGATTAGGAGCGGCTTAGTTTTCGCACACTCCAACTCTCGTATTTGTTCATTGGCGTTTGACCATATACACAGCTTACTTCGTTAATCTTCACAGAAATCTGATTCCGGTTCATTGATTATCAACTTAGAATTGACTGGGAAGATGTGTCAACGTCATACACCGCCAATTTTAAGGTGAGCAAATTCAGGTCTGTATTTGAAAGTTTAGTGGAGTAACTGGATCAGTTTTTTGTGTTCCAAAATTCGAATATTGGGCATGTTGTAATCACGAAAATTCACAAATTAAAGTGTTCAATTTTTCTTATCTTTTTTGTTTCTTTTTGAATTTTTTTCGAAATTTTGATATTTTTGGAATTTTAGAGATTTCAGATTTTTTTTTTGGATTTCCGAATTTGTTGAAACGGGATCATAAAATTCGACTTTTCTCACAAGATTCCAAATGTGATGATATCTAACACATTGTGGAAAATTTGGACTCTAAATTTTTTTTCTAATTTTTCAATTTTTCAAAAATGTTTTATAAGAAAAAAAGCGCGCACAAATTTGGACTCTGCCGGTCTTCTGTTTTAAATCTGCCATAGTTTCAATTCCTGAAGTCCCTAAAAAAATAATTGCGAGTTGCCACCACATATCATAGTTCCCATAGTCCAATCAATCGAAAAATGTCAAAAAAAGAGGATCAAAGTCTGTATTGGTGTCGAAAAAAAAGTCACTATAATATTCCCCCACCTTTGTTTTCGCTTTTTATCCCGGAAAAACCAGAAAATGTATAGCGCGCGTCTGCTCGAACACCAACCATCACTACTCGTTCACTGGGAGCTCTCGTTAGCCGCCTGTAAAATTGATAAATAAATGGATTTTGGCATTTTAACGACATCGAGTGGAGTTTGGTGTATTGTATCGGCAGTATCCAGGAGAAGCCGTTCAACCAATGGCCAAAATCCCCGTCAACGGGTGCGTAAAGTGATGAGTCCATCGAGCAACACTTCCCACGTTTCCACTTAACTCATTGCAACCGGCTATTTCATAGTATGACCAGTCCAATTACTCAAGTGCCCAGTTTAAAGAATCTGTTTCGGGGAGATCTCTAGAAAAACAAGAAATGGAGACTATTCTGTAATTTTATCGCTTTCCAATTTCCAAATAAATAGCCGTGTAGTTCCTACCACGCCTGAAGTGAAATGGAATTTTTTTCTTATGCATTTAGAATAATACTTTGGGTACAACGATGAAAGTGTAGAAGGGCAACACATTAGTAGGACAGGAGATGAGAACATTTGATTTTGTTTCATCGTACGTAATGAGTTTTCCTACTATTTATTTTACATACATTCACTATTCCATTTCAGCTCCAGTTGGGGAGGAACGTTATGGCGCGTTGCTATGGACCGTTGCTAGGGGCCGTTGCTATGGGCCGTGGCTATGGCCCGTCGCTATGGCCCGTTTCTATGACGCGTTGCTATGGCCCGTTGCTATGGCGTGTTGCTATAACACCTAAGCGTAAGTGTTTTACACGTATAAGAAGTTTCACTCCAATATATAGTTTTCCTTTCATCGAAATCCAAAAACAGACAGTCGGCGATATACTGTACAAGCCACCACAATCTGTCATCTTTTGTAAATATTCGCAGGTTCCACATTCTGTATAATCTTCAAGTCCTTTTTTATTTCTCACCGCGAATTGAGTTAAAAAAGTCGAAATTTGGGCAATCTTTTAAATTGATTAAAATACCTGCTCTTTGCAGTTGCTCGAGCTCCACTAGGTTTCACCATACTGAAAAACAATCACCGTTTTATTTCATTAGTCATTTCCTGTTTTTTTTTCTTGTGGAACTAATTGAATCAGAAATAAAACATTGCAGAAATTATTGGAAGGAACGGAAATTGCAACTTTCGGTCAATGGACTAGGTAGCATGGTCGATATTAACTCGTGACGTGCGCAAATATTTTCCTACCCTCTACCCCCATTAACTGCGAACATTCATCGGATCATATGTATACTACATAGATACGTTAAAATTTGAAAATTACTGAAACGTTTCAAATTCCCAATTATTGGATTTTTTAACTTTCAAAATGTATCAAAATATCCAAATTTCAGGATTTGAACAAAAATCCGGAATTTCAAAAAATTTTAAATTTTCCAACTTTTCCAAAATACGCAACAAATTCGGAAAGCAAAACGAAACAATTCCACAAATTCCGCTAGCTGTTAACGAAGTAATCAAATTAATTCCCTTTTTAATTAAAAAAGAATAATAATTGAAATTCAAAATTGTTAAAAACTTACAAACATGAAAATTTCTGGAATCTTGAATATGTATAGGTAGTGCAAAAAACTCATTTGTAACTTTTTTGACTGGGAACAAAATAAGTGAGAACTACGATTTTCGGTAATTTCACATTTATTCAAATCAACGGTAAATTTTATAATTAGAGGGGTTGAGGTGGGAAGCAAACGGAGTCCAGCCGTTTTTGCACATTATAGAATATCTGTGTAAATCAAGTTACTTAAAATTTAAAGCAGAAATCCCTTAGGGTCGACATTCCATCAAAAAAGTTGTTTTTTCATTCTTAATTCAAAACTTAAAGCCTGGGTGCTTTCCAATTTCCTTCTTCGGGCTTTGCGAATAATGCGCTATCTCTGAAAAAAAAAATATTCATATTCATTTAGTTACAGAATTACACTGCTTTACAATCATTGACTTACCCGCAAATACAATCACGTGTAACAGAGTCGAAAGACATAACTTTGGTGCCTTTTGGACACGGGTTCCGGCAAAGACGTGGTTCCAAGCGTAACCGTGGAGTGGCGGCTGCAATAACGAAATACAATTGAGAAGAACATAATGTGTACCCAACAAAATGGGACCGCACGGGCGGAAACCTATAGAGCTGCGGGACACCCCCAAATTTCGATCATGTACCGACCACTCGCGTACTAGGGCGTGATTTTTTTTTAGTCGATAGAATACCATTAGAATATATCATATCTGAGTTTATACTCAATTCGGAGGTCGGCAACCCTGAAAAATCCCACCCTATGGGGTGGAATTCAGTTCAGATACATTTAGTGCGTGCATGGACACGATCGATCTTTTAATGCTACACAATAATTTTTCCAACTGTGAGAATTATGCCTCATTCAAGACACTGAGTCCGTAGATTTTTCAATTAGTTAACTCCAAGAACTATTAGTCCTCGATTCGTACATTTTTAATTGTAAAGATTGAAATATTTATTTTATCAAGATTTCATATCCAAATCTTTCTGTAATTAGCAGATCCAGGAGTAATTTCCAAAAATTTTTAGCCATATTAAATTCGGTTCTTTGAAAGAATTTTTTTTTTAATTTTCATTTTTAATCTCCTGTTTATCTGGTTGAAAAAGAAATTTTTGCTTGAAAAATTTGCTCGAAAACCACGATTGTTGGATGAAGGAAACAAAGCAAGAAAAAAATCTTCAAAAACTGGCGGAAATTCGTTTTGCCCCGGCCCCATTTTGCCCCACGATTCGTTTTGGCCCACTGGTCCATTTTGCCCCTCCCTAACTCTCAATATTCAAAATTAATTCAAATATTCTGAAAAAAGCCAGGAGAGGTTCGTGCACGCACTGACGCTTCAACATGCATTTCAACCCACTAAGGGTGGTTTTTGGGGGTTGCCGACCACCGAATGGTTTTAAAATTTATATTTCATATATTTAAGTGATATGCTATCATTTGAAAAGAAAATCACGCCCTAGTACGCAAGTGGTCGGTCGATATTTTTCTGAGCGCGTTTTTGGGGGTGTCCCGCAAGTCTACTAACCCGACGCGGGGGAGACGCCCATTATTCGACGCTTGCCGTCGTAGCACACAGGTTTCTGGAGGTTTACCCCGTGGGTGGAAATACGATGACCTAAATTGGCCCCAGCCGCATGGATGGGTGTCCAGTAGCCCCTCTGAAGGAATGCTCCAGAGCAGTTACCGAGGGGAGTACAAACGCATTTATACACCCATATGGGATACACCAAAAAATTTCTGATTTCTAATTCTAGTCTGACATGTTTTCGCACAAACGCCATCTAACCGAGCGGAGCGAGGCAAAATAAAGAAGAATTTTTGACGACTTACAACGCAAATATCTATCAAAGCCTCAAAACTGTCATCTCAAAAAGCGACTTACGATATAAAACCAAATGTACTTACCCTGGCCTAATGTCATCGTGCACACTACGACCAACAGAAGAGCGAAAAAGTGCAATAATTTCATACTGGAATATGAAATACGAGAAATTCTGGTAATCTGTAATCGTTACTACTTCAAACTAGAGTGTGTCTCGTTCACGGAAAGCAGGTGATTATATAGTCCCAGTACTTAACCTTGCCCCAACACCTGACTATGATATATTTTCAACAAATATTGTTTTGGTTCTATGATGTATTTGCCTATACTCCATTTTCGAGTTCATTCGAATAAGTCGCCACATATTATTCCGCCTGCGAACAAATAAGTTTCTATTCATGTGTATCAAAAAATGATGAACGATCATATTTGTTTAGCCGCATAGTGTGACCTTCCAGCTTGTACCAACACAGTGTGAAATGATTTTATGTGTCAAAAGACGATTCGTGGCAATAGATGATGCAATCATTGTTGAGCTTTGAGAGGTCATATTTACTCCAACGTACGTGGTCGCGCGTATAGCAGATCGCCGCCCATACATTTCGCAATTACGAAGATATGAAAATGCTGTCCATATTTTCCACCCGTGCTTAATGATTACACTGTAGTGATAACATCCCAAAAAATTCAAAATTTCTTTGGTTTTATGGCACCGAAATGGTTTCAACGTAAACGCAGAATTTTTCCGATGGGCCACAACAAATGATAAAAGATATTTGGCCTTGAATTTTGCCCTGGGTCCTTTTGACCTACCATCCCAGCTGCGGGTGAACTTCCGGTCCGTGCGCCTCCGCTTCAAGTCACTGAACGCGCCTATAGCCGTGCGCCGCCTGTGATATGCACAATTTGCGAGAAATGAAACTTGAAGTCAGTCACTTCAATGAGCAATAAATATTGTTAAAAGTGTCCACATATATTCCTATCTAATACTTTGCGATTAAATTAGCAATTATCCGATCATCTTCTCTTAATCGCTTTCTGGCGAAGAAATTCCTTTAACATTATGCATCAGTATGTAAACTGTAAGGTCACAGTCCAAATGTGTGACAGAATAAATATAATCTTTCATTCATTGCTGATAAACGCGAATGAAAACTATTTATTCACAGGTGAACAAGACGTGGCGATTCCAATAAACCGCAAAATGTGGTGAGACTGAATAGCTCATAGAACCGAAAGGAGTTATTGAAAAATTTATCAGAGTTAGCTATTGGACTGCATCAAGTGCTGGGACTATATAACGATCGTCATTTCGTAAAGTAGGCACACTCGATTTTGAAGCGTACAACAAATAGCATTTGCTGATTGTCGAAATTTCGCACACTCCTTTTTTAAGATGAGACTATTGTACTTGATTGTTCTCCTGGTTACGATGGTATCCACGGTGGTATTAGGCCTGGGTGAGTAGACATCATTCCTTCTTTAGACGCTTTTTCTCACCCCAACGTAAAATAAGTGGTTCCACCTTTAAACATTACAGAGGCATTTTATCATAAGTCTATCTACCATTGGTTCCAAGCTAAAGATAGAGATCAGATATACTCTAGTCAGAGGATAGTTATGCGTGATTGTTATATTTGATTGTTGCAGGTCCTACTCCACAACACCGACTCAAGGCAGTTCCATGCCGGAAGCCGTGTCCAAAAGGCACACGGATCATGTCTTTCCATCCTATATCCCACGAGTGTATTTGCGCGTAAGTTCACTGGGAAAAAATCTTAACTTTGAGATTAAGTTCGCAGGTTGTCCCAAGAAAATTAGATAGATTGCTTGGGATAATCCAACAATTATTCAAGCCAAGAAAAAAAATTCTTGACTAAAAAAGCTTGAGTTTAATATTAGAATATGTTTAACCGACGGTTGTGCCCGTGCGGGTTAAAGCACTGGAATTGGGGGGAGCGATTGAGATCTGAGATCGCTGGTTCAAAACCGGCAGGGGCGCTATTTGATTTTTTTTCTAGCTTTAAGGTATATTGATAGGTTGAGGTCGGAAGTACACCCTAGTCAAAATTCATGTCCATTTTTGGATTCCTAGAGTATATATTTACAGCTTGGAAACCCTCCCAGTTAATTTTAAAAATAATATTAAAATTATTGCCGATATTAATAGTGAATGAACATTTATTTTATAAAAATTATTTATACGGAAAGCCATTTGGTTATCCCTAGGCATTAGTAGCCTCACCGATAACCTAACCTAATCCACGAGGTCGATGCGCGGGAATTGTGACAGTTGTGAAAATTACCACAATGAACCAACTGAAGTGGGGTGGACAGTTCATAAAAAAAAAAGCATTACGATCAACGCAGAAAATCGCTGGAGGCTTTGGCTAAAATATTAATATCCTTTCACGATTATTACTGTACGCTGGCGACAATGTTTTGACAGCTAGCAGCGGCCATTACACTTTCAGATACTAGGGGAAAAAAATCACCAGATCCAGCCGCCAGGACACTGACGAACCAACAACGATAAATCGGAGTTTTTTATTAATTGTTTCATTAAATCCTCGAACTTAGGATCAAGCTTGAACTTTCAGAAGATGTAGTTGAAAGCTTGTTCTATATAGTGGTATATTTTTTTTATGGGGAAGCTTTACGGAAATGCCACACTTCCGGTAAAATTTCTCGATTTGAGACATTTTTACTCTTGCATTATGTGATTTTCAATTAATTATATCTGCTTCATTAAACTTACAGATTTGTACAAAAAAATCCTCAATATAGAGACAAAAATAGTTTTTCAAATGAATACCACAATATAGGGTCAAGCTCGTGGACCCTGAACCTATCAATATACCTTAACTCACACGGCACAACCGAGCGGGAGTTTCGTAAAAGAAACGAGCTGTACAAATCTGAGGTTTTTTCCAATGGTTTTCCATGGAATGGAATAGAGTGGAATATTAGAAAATGTTTACTGGTGTTTACTTATGTCAACCGGTATCAACTATTTTTATCATGGACAAAATTAAATGCTAATTCAGTAAATTATTTTTCAGAGATAATTCGTTTTTCGTTGACCCCGAAGAAGGAAACTGGGAAGGGCCCAGAAAATTTCGTTGAGATAAGAACAAAAATGTAAAATCTTAAAAAGCCTAAAAATTGTCAGGTTTTAAAAGTTTGAATATTTTGCAAATAAACTACAAATGTTCTCTTGTTATGACATAATAAAATTTTCTTTTAATCTCAAATTTCTTTTAACATTCTTCATTAGATCACAAATGATTCCACAGGTGGTGTGCATCTAAAAATACCGCTTCCGTATTCTGACTTACCAGTTACCATTGCATTTTAAGTATCTAGCCTATAGAATATTTACTTATTTTATTAACCTAGCCGCAGAATATCTGCTCCTCTGTCTCGACGTTTGTACCTCCTGCTTCCACTTCTCGCCACCCCCATCCTCCCATAATACATTGAGTGGGTGAAGGGGAAGGGCAGCCGGACGGCGCGACTCTCCAACTGGATCGATGGAGCGTCGCCCAACGGCGGTGAGTAACCCGTCGAGGGAGTCATACCGTCAACCGCGTCCTTCCAACACTCACCTCATGCACAATATCACGCCTCAAACTTGCCTTCAATGTCTCTAGGTATTTATCCCCACGAAAAAAAATCCCGCAAGAGAATTCTCTCGGACATTTTCCCTGCAAAAAATTGTTCCGCAGAAAAGCATTGCCTTGCAATTTCATCTTTCCTTACAATTTTCCCGAGAAAACGGTTCCAAAAAATGTATTTTCAAGGAGAAACTGTTCGAGCGGTTTCGTCTGAGAGAAGATGATGTCTCCAAGGAGATGATGTCTCCAAGAAAAATTGAAATTCCTTCCGGAAATCGGACCGGATTTTGAAAGTCACTCCATTTTCCCCCTTAAATTGGATATAGTTTCACGTTCCGAAAATTTCAGGTAATACTATCGGTCATTTTCCTTTTTTTTTCTACAGCATATATCCACACACGTCAGCGATAACGCCTCCGACGTAAGTCAGAACATTAACCCCCTTGAGATAGCGCCAGGGTTCTATAGGCAGTCATCGTTTATGCGGATTATTGAGCTGAGTGACGTTCAACGACATTCGATCGTCCGATGATACCAAGTGATATCAATATTTCATTTCAGAGTGCTTTCCTGTTTGGGATGAGACTAAGCTCAGAGAAGCAACTGCATTATCTAGTGGACCTTGATTGAATGGCCGGGAATATAGACACATTTGACTTTCGAGATCCCATGCATAAACGAAAACCCTTCATAATAAACGAGAAATGGGTGTAACCCTTAACAGATGCGATGGAAATTCAAAAATTCACTTGCCTTTTGCTTCCCTGAAAACAACAATTTTGTTGCGTATAATGGAAGGAGCAAATATCATTTTATTTTAATCGAAATTTTCCCCAAGTAATCAGTGGATTTTGCTGTCTAGACATACGTACTTTGCCTCCTTTTGTCTTCTCGAATTATAAATAGATTTTTCAGACATCCAGGCGTCGTGAATTCCGCATGTAGTAAATATTGCAAATATTGTTCTGTGCAGGTCAGATTTCTGGAATTTGCAAATCGAGAAACTTCAAAAACGCACGCAATATTATTCACAACTATTTTGCTATCGGTTAGTTGTATGAAAGAACAACGTGGTGACTTTTTCATGAGGAAGCCGTTGATTCACTAATGAAAATTGGCAGGTAGGAGGCTTGGCCCCTTCAGCTGACATCGTTGATTTTCCGGCCACTCCAGTGAGAATTGCTCACTGAAATTTCGTTGTGTGAACTGCGGTGAGTCACACAAGCCTGAAGTGGGTCCATCACCGAGAGGCGCAGATAAAACCTAGACTCAAATGTGCAAATTGCAAAGAATTCAGTCATACAGCGCGGTATAGCGTGCTTATATTTTCAAGCGGCACTGAGAAATACGAGAAAAAATCGACAAAATAAACAAAAGAATTTATGTGAGTGTCTGTAATGCATGAAAAAGTTTACTTAATATTTCCGCAGACTGTTAGAGTAAACGCTACTGATCGTCTGTTAGAAGGTATGTGGATGGGAATGACAATAAACTCATGACACAACCTGTAATGCCTCAGTGACGCAATGGGAAAACCTCAGCATCATAATCCGAACTTATAGGGTTGCAGCCCCGACTCTAAAATGAAATTGACAATATAAGTTGTCATTTACCATCCAGTTTCCAAAAAAATCCCATCTCATACCATCCTGTATAGTATTTTTGAACAGAAATGTATTCGCATTATTTTGTAAAGTAAGAAGAGACAGCATGGGTCGCTTTGTGATTTGTCCTAATCGCCGATCCCTTCCTCCCCAACTAAAAATATCAATTTATTAAAGATTGGAAAACGCGCCATTGCGCCCACCCCCGACTCCCGCACCCCTTCCTTGATTCCGCTACAAGTGGATCACCGTTTTCGGCCTATCGAAACATTCAGATTTCAGGAAAAAAAAAACAATTGTGATTCACTGTTTCATCACGACCCCTCACCCTGTTGATCCCGTGTGACTATGGTCTGGCACATGAGTCACGGGATTTTACGCGCTGGTGCCCACCGTTGTTGTGCTATCGATCCATCACGCGAATGAATGGTGTAGGTCCTCCAACTTATCGCTGGTACTTTTCCATTGTTATATAGTATCACATCGGGGCTTTATTTTTTTTTTGCCCGGTTTGTGGATTTTCCGTGAAAATCCTTAAATTTATTTCCTCCAATGTTCCCAGAACACACAAAGTATAGCATCGGATCAGTGAGTGTCTGCGTACTCTTGAAAACATTCCCAGTCTTTAGATTATTTTTCGAAAGTCGCAAAATGATTTTTTTTAATTTATCGTGCGGTAATTTACTGTATTTGCGTATTTTCCAGGGAAAATCCTGTCCCCTATTTTCCCCCGGCGTTGAAGGACCACACAAGATATATCACCGCAAATGATTGTTCCAAGAGTAAGGGGAATATTTCCTTGAAAGTGCACTCTAACGAGGATTGGAGTCATCGTTGAAGGTTTTGAGTTCCTGAGAGCTCGGGACAACAGCACTTGCACAAGTGGTAAAGGGTGCTTTGACGACGGAATGGAGAAATGTTGTGGGTCGAAACAGTCGAATAGAAGCGAGAAGAAGGCAAATCGCTAAAATATTTCCTGAAGTTTTTTCCCAAAAATGCACACCAAGAGAAAAGTTTCGTAAAAATTAGTCTTCACTTCTGTGAAGTTTTAGTCTGCACCATTTTGCCTGCTTTTATCTTCACAACAACAGTAAAGATTATTTGACAATCACAATTTAGTCTCCGATGCATACAATCAACATATTTAAACCTCCTTGACCGTAATTTGTAATTTGAAAGATGAGACACAATTTCGAGACTTTCGTAGGTCTATTGCGCTATTTAAATGTCCATTTATTGCTCCTCATAGAATATAAGGGCCCATGACGGTCGTAAAACATAGGAGCAAAGTGGTATATACCTAGTTTAAAAAATATAGATAATTGTAAAAAGGGTCCACTTTGTCGGTATTGTATATATACCCCAGCGATTTTAATTCGATTCGGAACATAAGCTCTAAGAATCAAATCAATGTAGCCTCACATCAGAAACGTGAATGTCTCGATGACTGAGGGCCACCAAGTGGGCCCCTTTAATGGAATCGGGTTCGCGTCCTCCCTGCCGCCTCACTTTGTGGGTTCACCGTACTTTGCCAAGAGTTTGGACTATATTTATAGCGCAAATGGAAGGGATAGATATTCCCTGTATGAAAACGCAGCAGCCATGAACCGGTTTCATTGACAATGAGATGCATTGATTGTTAATTAAAAAATGAGCAATTAACGAGAAACAGCTCCTTGGCATACACACTCTCGCGTATCTCGATGGTAACGAGAAAAAGTAAAATGGAAGAACATTGGCCCTCGGAGCACACGCCCGAGGCCTCCGGGGGAGCCTCTCATGGGAAATCAGAAATGCGTCGAAGCTTCTGGAAACACGGTGAAAATGGACGACTTACGTCGACAATTCACGTTGCGCACTGGTGGCCCAAACACCGGAAATCACTTGATACAGGAGTATTGGGTTCAGATGTCTCACCTGGGATAACATTTACAATGATTTATTTTTTCGGTCGTATTCCTCTTTCCCTCTTTTCGATTAATCCTAAAATAGCACGTTGTAAATATATATATTTATAGCCACTAAATATATAAATATATATATATATATATATATTCACGAGATAAGGTCATTACGATCAAGCATTAATTACGACAATGATATTGCTCTGAATGGCAATTGCTTAGAAGCAAAAACTGATGTACGATATCCTATTATAGTAAAGCCGCATTGATCTTATTAAGATAACGATATTTGATCCCATTACTTTTTAAAAAGACCCCCGGTCATTTTCTGATCCTGAACGATGATGAAAAGGCGATGCAAATCATGCGATTCTATCCTAAACTGATCCGGAAACTTATTAAATTCCCACTCAAGTTTATGACGATAAAATTCACCGAGATTCACAGCGAGTAAAACCCGTAATGTATTCGCCGTTTATACCTTACCCTTATCTCACGATACTTTTCACATGTTTTTCAGTAAACATTAAGTTCCCCATTCTATTAAAAGTGATTTTATCTCCTTCGGCTGAATAAACATATTTTAAAATGTGAAAATTTGGTAAAAGCTCGCCTTGGGTAGCTCCTCACGCTATAGACACCTAACGTAGCATAATCACAAATTCATTTCCAAGATTAGAATGTGAAAGAATTTTTTATGGAAGTTAGTATCAACGGAAATCTTCTGATGCAAGCTTTGGTCTAAAACAATGAACTTGCCACGAAACACGTCGTCAAATTTATAAAGCGATATTGCCGCCCGATACTTGATTATGCACATCCGTTTCTCCTATTGGCCGGACTTGGGACCCAACACATCATCCGTGTCGCGGAAAGGACCACCGTCCGTATAATGCCACAATCCCTCGAACACCTTACTATACGGACGCACTGAAATGGAGCCTATCCTCGACAGGTTCAAACACTGGACAACAAATTTTGCGCTAAATAAGCTGGACCATATTCTGGTCCCCTGTCATAAGCGAAAGCCAAATACCACATCACATTATAAATACTCACCGCAAATCCTTCTCAAAAATCTGAAAGCAATTCAAGGTGAACAATATGGCAACGACTTCTGGGGAGGACAAAGTGATCCATAGTATCAATAATTGCTCTGCATTTTTTTCTTAATACGAATCCGGTGATGCCTTCTTCGCACGCGCATTTCCTTTCTTCGCCGCACTGGCTTGTGTCACGTCGATTTCGTTCTTCCGGTTTTCGATAATTTTGATATCTATCGATAGTTCCTTTCGCCTCTCCTTTTCACTATACGTTTCAATTACGTGTTATTTTAAAGTAATTAAATAATAAATACAAAATTTTATTCTTTTTTTTTTTAATTAAGCAATATGTTGCGAAATGTAATTTGAATTCTGCGTTTTTTTTTTGCAAACTTTCTATTCGAGTTGAATAAAAATTTGTGTTCATTAATGCCGCCTTATGTCGCAACTGCTGATAAAGGTGGTCACCATAGATATTATCCTTACTTTATATATTAGATCATTATAGACAATTGAAAACAATAATTACATGCAATTAAAACCAACAGTTGAAAATTCATGCCGACACAATAAATCCGCTAAACGCTAAACATAATTTTTCGCGCCAAAATGGTGTTCAGATAGTGCCATGGCAATTGACAATTAAGGAACGTGCCTAAAATAATAGTGCCCCTCAAAAATTCTCCATTTTTTGCATATATCCCAGTTGCCCATGATGTAACTGTTTGATCAGCCCGCTATATTTTCCATTATACAACTAATTGGTCTGATCAATTCAGGACAATTAACAACAAGACGGACGAATAGTTAGCAGATGAAAAACGAATTTTTCAATGAAACTAATTTAGGCATTTCAGGAATAATTCAGGATAATTTAGGATTAGAGTTTTATAATTTAGGACTGAATAGTTTATTTAATATGATTTGTTTATTTATCCCCGTATAGTTAGCAGATTTTTTTCGAAAAAAATTGAATCACCCTAGATCGACGGGAAATAATTTGGGAAGCCTAAAAACATAATTTCCGAATTTAGGAATAATGGCTTTTATTTTTAATAATTATTTATTTATGGTTCCCGCCCCGCAGCGCCATCCGCGCAGGCGCAGTGTGTAGGCGCCTGGGACTATTGCGGACACTCAGCTGTTCATCAGTTTGAATATTGCCCCAAAAACAGAACCAGTAATGACCAGTGCAAAATTGTGAAATAATTGTTTGATTTAACTGTAATTCAAGTTTTAGGGGCCACAGTAATGGAGTGCGAGGCAAAACGGATACTTGGAGCAAAATGGACATCCCCAAAATGTTCCCGAATTTCGCATTTATTAACATTTTCAGATTTTTTTCAATATTTGACATTTTGTGTAGGAAGGGGGGGGGCGAGTAAATGGGCCCCCTAAGAAAAAGTTATTATTCACTGTTTCTGATTATTACCACCACCCAAAACCATGTTACGTGTCCGTCATTTGAAAAAGTTAGGGTTGGTGTGGGTAAAATGGACTCCCCCGTGAGAAGGTTATTTTAATCAATTTTTGAATCACCCATACTAGTAACAAAAAGACAGTATCCCATAACATAACTGACAGATCAAATAAATCATGCTGAACACCTTTTCGGGTCCCAATTGGATAGTATAAACGCCCACGAGGCGAAAGACCCGATTTTAAAAAAATTAAGTTTGCCTCCCCATAAGGTCCCAATGTTAAATTTGGCCAAAATCGAAAAAAATTAATTTCACTTTTTCGACCCAAAATCGACGGAAATGTCTTCTGGGGGTTCCTATTGAATAGCATAAACGCCCACGGGGCCAAAAATCCAATTTTAAAAAAATTAAGTTTGCATCCCCATAAGGTCCCAATGTTAAATTTGGCCAAAATCGAAAAAAATTAATTTGACTTTTTCCACCCAAAATCGACGGAAATGTCTTCTGGGGGTTCCTATTGAATAGTATAAACGCCCACGGGGCCAAAAATCCAATTTAAAAAAAATTAAGTTTGCCTCCCCATAAGGTCCCAATGTTAAATTTGGCCAAAATCGAAAAAAATTGATTTGACTTTTTCGACCCAAAATCGACGGAAATGTCTTCTGGGGGTTCCTATTGAATAGTATAAACGCCCACGGGGCCAAAAATCCAATTTTAAAAAAATTAAGTTTGCCTCCCCATAAGGTCCCAATGTTAAATTTGGCCAAAATCGAAAAAAATTGATTTGACTTTTTCGACCCAAAATCGACGGAAATGTCTTCTGGGGGTTCCTATTGAATAGTATAAACGCCCACGGGGCCAAAAATCCAATTTTAAAAAAATTAAGTTTGCCTCCCCATAAGGTCCCAATGTTAAATTTGGCCAAAATCGAAAAAAATTGATTTGACTTTTTCGACCCAAAATCGACGGAAATGTCTTCTGGGGGTTCCTATTGAATATTATAAACGCCCACGGGGCCAAAAATCCAATTTTAAAAAAATTAAGTTTGCCTCCCCATAAGGTCCCAATGTTAAATTTGGCCAAAATCGAAAAAAAATAATTTGACTTTTTCGACCCAAAATCGACGGAAATGTCTTCTGGGGGTTCCTATTGAATAGTATAAACGCCCACGGGGCCAAAAATCCAATTTTAAAAAAATTAAGTTTGCCTCCCCATAAGGTCCCAATGTTAAATTTGGCCAAAATCGAAAAAAATTAATTTGACTTTTTCGACCCAAAATCGACGGAAATGTCTTCTGGGGGTTCCTATTGAATAGTATAAACGCCCACGGGGCCAAAAATCCAATTTTAAAAAAATTAAGTTTGCCTCCCCATAAGGTCCCAATGTTAAATTTGGCCAAAATCGAAAAAAATTGATTTGACTTTTTCGACCCAAAATCGACGGAAATGTCTTCTGGGGGTTCCTATTGAATATTATAAACGCCCACGGGGCCAAAAATCCAATTTTAAAAAAATTAAGTTTGCCTCCCCATAAGGTCCCAATGTTAAATTTGGCCAAAATCGAAAAAAATTAATTTGACTTTTTCAACCCAAAATCGACGGAAATGTCTTCTGGGGGTTCCTATTGAATAGTATAAACGCCCACGGGGCCAAAAATCCAATTTTAAAAAAATTAAGTTTGCCTCCCCATAAGGTCCCAATGTTAAATTTGGCCAAAATCGAAAAAAATTAATTTGACTTTTTCCACCCAAAATCGACGGAAATGTCTTCTGGGGGTTCCTATTGAATAGTAAAAACGCCCACGGGGCCAAAAATCCAATTAAAAAAAAATTAAGTTTGCCTCCCCATAAGGTCCCAATGTTAAATTTGGCCAAAATCGAAAAAAATTGATTTGACTTTTTCGACCCAAAATCGACGGAAATGTCTTCTGGGGGTTCCTATTGAATAGTATAAACGCCCACGGGGCCAAAAATCCAATTTTAAAAAAATTAAGTTTGCCTCCCCATAAGGTCCCAATGTTAAATTTGGCCAAAATCGAAAAAAATTGATTTGACTTTTTCGACCCAAAATCGACGGAAATGTCTTCTGGGGGTTCCTATTGAATATTATAAACGCCCACGGGGCCAAAAATCCAATTTTAAAAAAATTAAGTTTGCCTCCCCATAAGGTCCCAATGTTAAATTTGGCCAAAATCGAAAAAAATTAATTTGACTTTTTCGACCCAAAATCGACGGAAATGTCTTCTGGGGGTTCCTATTGAATAGTATAAACGCCCACGGGGCCAAAAATCCAATTTTAAAAAAATTAAGTTTGCCTCCCCATAAGGTCCCAATGTTAAATTTGGCCAAAATCGAAAAAAATTGATTTGACTTTTTCGACCCAAAATCGACGGAAATGTCTTCTGGGGGTTCCTATTGAATAGTATAAACGCCTACGGGGCCAAAAATCCAATTTTAAAAAAATTAAGTTTGCCTCCCCATAAGGTCCCAATGTTAAATTTGGCCAAAATCGAAAAAAATTGATTTGACTTTTTCGACCCAAAATCGACGGAAATGTCTTCTGGGGGTTCCTATTGAATAGTATAAACGCCCACGGGGCCAAAAATCCAATTTTAAAAAAATTAAGTTTGCCTCCCCATAAGGTCCCAATGTTAAATTTGGCCAAAATCGAAAAAAATTGATTTGACTTTTTCGACCCAAAATCGACGGAAATGTCTTCTGGGGGTTCCTATTGAATAGTATAAACGCCCACGGGGCCAAAAATCCAATTTAAAAAAAATTAAGTTTGCCTCCCCATAAGGTCCCAATGTTAAATTTGGCCAAAATCGAAAAAAATTGATTTGACTTTTTCGACCCAAAATCGACGGAAATGTCTTCTGGGGGTTCCTATTGAATAGTATAAACGCCCACGGGGCCAAAAATCCAATTTTAAAAAAATTAAGTTTGCCTCCCCATAAGGTCCCAATGTTAAATTTGGCCAAAATCGAAAAAAATTGATTTGACTTTTTCGACCCAAAATCGACGGAAATGTCTTCTGGGGGTTCCTATTGAATAGTATAAACGCCCACGGGGCCAAAAATCCAATTTTAAAAAAATTAAGTTTGCCTCCCCATAAGGTCCCAATGTTAAATTTGGCCAAAATCGAAAAAAATTGATTTGACTTTTTCGACCCAAAATCGACGGAAATGTCTTCTGGGGGTTCCTATTGAATATTATAAACGCCCACGGGGCCAAAAATCCAATTTTAAAAAAATTAAGTTTGCCTCCCCATAAGGTCCCAATGTTAAATTTGGCCAAAATCGAAAAAAAATAATTTGACTTTTTCGACCCAAAATCGACGGAAATGTCTTCTGGGGGTTCCTATTGAATAGTATAAACGCCCACGGGGCCAAAAATCCAATTTTAAAAAAATTAAGTTTGCCTCCCCATAAGGTCCCAATGTTAAATTTGGCCAAAATCGAAAAAAATTAATTTGACTTTTTCGACCCAAAATCGACGGAAATGTCTTCTGGGGGTTCCTATTGAATAGTATAAACGCCCACGGGGCCAAAAATCCAATTTTAAAAAAATTAAGTTTGCCTCCCCATAAGGTCCCAATGTTAAATTTGGCCAAAATCGAAAAAAATTGATTTGACTTTTTCGACCCAAAATCGACGGAAATGTCTTCTGGGGGTTCCTATTGAATATTATAAACGCCCACGGGGCCAAAAATCCAATTTTAAAAAAATTAAGTTTGCCTCCCCATAAGGTCCCAATGTTAAATTTGGCCAAAATCGAAAAAAATTAATTTGACTTTTTCAACCCAAAATCGACGGAAATGTCTTCTGGGGGTTCCTATTGAATAGTATAAACGCCCACGGGGCCAAAAATCCAATTTTAAAAAAATTAAGTTTGCCTCCCCATAAGGTCCCAATGTTAAATTTGGCCAAAATCGAAAAAAATTAATTTGACTTTTTCCACCCAAAATCGACGGAAATGTCTTCTGGGGGTTCCTATTGAATAGTAAAAACGCCCACGGGGCCAAAAATCCAATTAAAAAAAAATTAAGTTTGCCTCCCCATAAGGTCCCAATGTTAAATTTGGCCAAAATCGAAAAAAATTGATTTGACTTTTTCGACCCAAAATCGACGGAAATGTCTTCTGGGGGTTCCTATTGAATAGTATAAACGCCCACGGGGCCAAAAATCCAATTTTAAAAAAATTAAGTTTGCCTCCCCATAAGGTCCCAATGTTAAATTTGGCCAAAATCGAAAAAAATTAATTTGACTTTTTCGACCCAAAATCGACGGAAATGTCTTCTGGGGGTTCCTATTGAATAGTATAAACGCCCACGGGGCCAAAAATCCAATTTTAAAAAAATTAAGTTTGCCTCCCCATAAGGTCCCAATGTTAAATTTGGCCAAAATCGAAAAAAATTGATTTGACTTTTTCGACCCAAAATCGACGGAAATGTCTTCTGGGGGTTCCTATTGAATAGTATAAACGCCTACGGGGCCAAAAATCCAATTTTAAAAAAATTAAGTTTGCCTCCCCATAAGGTCCCAATGTTAAATTTGGCCAAAATCGAAAAAAATTGATTTGACTTTTTCGACCCAAAATCGACGGAAATGTCTTCTGGGGGTTCCTATTGAATAGTATAAACGCCCACGGGGCCAAAAATCCAATTTTAAAAAAATTAAGTTTGCCTCCCCATAAGGTCCCAATGTTAAATTTGGCCAAAATCGAAAAAAATTGATTTGACTTTTTCGACCCAAAATCGACGGAAATGTCTTCTGGGGGTTCCTATTGAATAGTATAAACGCCCACGGGGCCAAAAATCCAATTTTAAAAAAATTAAGTTTGCCTCCCCATAAGGTCCCAATGTTAAATTTGGCCAAAATCGAAAAAAATTGATTTGACTTTTTCGACCCAAAATCGACGGAAATGTCTTCTGGGGGTTCCTATTGAATAGTATAAACGCCCACGGGGCCAAAAATCCAATTTTAAAAAAATTAAGTTTGCCTCCCCATAAGGTCCCAATGTTAAATTTGGCCAAAATCGAAAAAAATTGATTTGACTTTTTCGACCCAAAATCGACGGAAATGTCTTCTGGGGGTTCCTATTGAATAGTATAAACGCCCACGGGGCCAAAAATCCAATTTAAAAAAAATTAAGTTTGCCTCCCCATAAGGTCCCAATGTTAAATTTGGCCAAAATCGAAAAAAATTAATGTGACTTTTTCGACCCAAAATCGACGGAAATGTCTTCTGGGGGTTCCTATTGAATAGTATAAACGCCCACGGGGCCAAAAATCCAATTTTAAAAAAATTAAGTTTGCCTCCCCATAAGGTTCCCATGTTAAATCTGGCCAAAATCGAAAAAAATTAATTTGACTTTTTCGACCCAAAATCGACGGAAATGTCTTCTGGGGGTTCCTATTGAATAGTATAAACGCCCACGGGGCCAAAAATCCAATTTTAAAAAAATTAAGTTTGCCTCCCCATAAGGTCCCAATGTTAAATTTGGCCAAAATCGAAAAAAATTAATTTGACTTTTTCGACCCAAAATCGACGGAAATGTCTTCTGGGGGTTCCTATTGAATAGTATAAACGCCCACGGGGCCAAAAATCCAATTTTAGAAAAATTAAGTTTGCCTCCCCATAAGGTCCCAATGTTAAATTTGGCCAAAATCGAAAAAAATTGATTTGACTTTTTCGACCCAAAATCGACGGAAATGTCTTCTGGGGGTTCCTATTGAATAGTATAAACGCCCACGGGGCCAAAAATCCAATTTTAAAAAAATTAAGTTTGCCTCCCCATAAGGTCCCAATGTTAAATTTGGCCAAAATCGAAAAAAATTAATTTGACTTTTTCGACCCAAAATCGACGGAAATGTCTTCTGGGGGTTCCTATTGAATAGTATAAACGCCCACGGGGCCAAAAATCCAATTTTAAAAAAATTAAGTTTGCCTCCCCATAAGGTCCCAATGTTAAATTTGGCCAAAATCGAAAAAAATTAATTTGACTTTTTCGACCCAAAATCGACGGAAATGTCTTCTGGGGGTTCCTATTGAATAGTATAAACGCCCACGGGGCCAAAAACCGAATTTTAGAAAAATTAAGTTTGCCTCCCCATAAGGTCCCAATGTTAAATTTGGCCAAAATCGAAAAAAATTAATTTGACTTTTTCGACCCAAAATCGACGGAAATGTCTTCTGGGGGTTCCTATTGAATAGTATAAACGCCCACGGGGCCAAAAATCCAATTTTAAAAAAATTAAGTTTGCCTCCCCATAAGGTCCCAATGTTAAATTTGGCCAAAATCGAAAAAAATTAATTTGACTTTTTCGACCCAAAATCGACGGAAATGTCTTCTGGGGGTTCCTATTGAATAGTATAAACGCCCACGGGGCCAAAAATCCAATTTTAAAAAAATTAAGTTTGCCTCCCCATAAGGTCCCAATGTTAAATTTGGCCAAAATCGAAAAAAATTGATTTGACTTTTTCGACCCAAAATCGACGGAAATGTCTTCTGGGGGTTCCTATTGAATAGTATAAACGCCCACGGGGCCAAAAATCCAATTTTAAAAAAATTAAGTTTGCCTCCCCATAAGGTCCCAATGTTAAATTTGGCCAAAATCGAAAAAAATTAATTTGACTTTTTCGACCCAAAATCGACGGAAATGTCTTCTGGGGGTTCCTATTGAATAGTATAAACGCCCACGGGGCCAAAAATCCAATTTTAAAAAAATTAAGTTTGCCTCCCCATAAGGTCCCAATGTTAAATTTGGCCAAAATCGAAAAAAATTAATTTGACTTTTTCGACCCAAAATCGACGGAAATGTCTTCTGGGGGTTCCTATTGAATAGTATAAACGCCCACGGGGCCAAAAATCCAATTTTAAAAAAATTAAGTTTGCCTCCCCATAAGGTCCCAATGTTAAATTTGGCCAAAATCGAAAAAAATTGATTTGACTTTTTCGACCCAAAATCGACGGAAATGTCTTCTGGGGGTTCCTATTGAATAGTATAAACGCCCACGGGGCCAAAAATCCAATTTTAAAAAAATTAAGTTTGCCTCCCCATAAGGTCCCAATGTTAAATTTGGCCAAAATCGAAAAAAATTAATTTGACTTTTTCGACCCAAAATCGACGGAAATGTCTTCTGGGGGTTCCTATTGAATAGTATAAACGCCCACGGGGCCAAAAATCCAATTTTAAAAAAATTAAGTTTGCCTCCCCATAAGGTCCCAATGTTAAATTTGGCCAAAATCGAAAAAAATTGAATTTGACTTTTTCGACCCAAAATCGACGGAAATGTCTTCTGGGGGTTCCTATTGAATAGTATAAACGCCCACGGGGCCAAAAATCCAATTTTAAAAAAATTAAGTTTGCCTCCCCATAAGGTCCCAATGTTAAATTTGGCCAAAATCGAAAAAAATTAATTTGACTTTTTCGACCCAAAATCGACGGAAATGTCTTCTGGGGGTTCCTATTGAATAGTATAAACGCCCACGGGGCCAAAAATCCAATTTTAAAAAAATTAAGTTTGCCTCCCCATAAGGTCCCAATGTTAAATTTGGCCAAAATCGAAAAAAATTAATTTGACTTTTTCGACCCAAAATCGACGGAAATGTCTTCTGGGGGTTCCTATTGAATAGTATAAACGCCCACGGGGCCAAAAATCCAATTTTAAAAAAATTAAGTTTGCCTCCCCATAAGGTCCCAATGTTAAATTTGGCCAAAATCGAAAAAAATTGATTTGACTTTTTCGACCCAAAATCGACGGAAATGTCTTCTGGGGGTTCCTATTGAATAGTATAAACGCCCACGGGGCCAAAAATCCAATTTTAAAAAAATTAAGTTTGCCTCCCCATAAGGTCCCAATGTTAAATTTGGCCAAAATCGAAAAAAATTAATTTGACTTTTTCGACCCAAAATCGACGGAAATGTCTTCTGGGGGTTCCTATTGAATAGTATAAACGCCCACGGGGCCAAAAATCCAATTTTAAAAAAATTAAGTTTGCCTCCCCATAAGGTCCCAATGTTAAATTTGGCCAAAATCGAAAAAAATTAATTTGACTTTTTCGACCCAAAATCGACGGAAATGTCTTCTGGGGGTTCCTATTGAATAGTATAAACGCCCACGGGGCCAAAAATCCAATTTTAAAAAAATTAAGTTTGCCTCCCCATAAGGTCCCAATGTTAAATTTGGCCAAAATCGAAAAAAATTAATTTGACTTTTTCGACCCAAAATCGACGGAAATGTCTTCTGGGGGTTCCTATTGAATAGTATAAACGCCCACGGGGCCAAAAATCCAATTTTAAAAAAATTAAGTTTGCCTCCCCATAAGGTTCCCATGTTAAATTTGGCCAAAATCGAAAAAAATTAATTTGACTTTTTCGACCCAAAATCGACGGAAATGTCTTCTGGGGGTTCCTATTGAATAGTATAAACGCCCACGGGGCCAAAAATCCAATTTTAAAAAAATTAAGTTTGCCTCCCCATAAGGTCCCAATGTTAAATTTGGCCAAAATCGAAAAAAATTAATTTGACTTTTTCGACCCAAAATCGACGGAAATGTCTTCTGGGGGTTCCTATTGAATAGTATAAACGCCCACGGGGCCAAAAATCCAATTTTAAAAAATTAAGTTTGCCTCCCCATAAGGTCCCAATGTTAAATTTGGCCAAAATCGAAAAAAATTAATTTGACTTTTTCGACCCAAAATCGACGGAAATGTCTTCTGGGGGTTCCTATTGAATAGTATAAACGCCCACGGGGCCAAAAATCCAATTTTAAAAAAATTAAGTTTGCCTCCCCATAAGGTCCCAATGTTAAATTTGGCCAAAATCGAAAAAAATTAATTTGACTTTTTCGACCCAAAATCGACGGAAATGTCTTCTGGGGGTTCCTATTGAATAGTATAAACGCCCACGGGGCCAAAAATCCAATTTTAAAAAAATTAAGTTTGCCTCCCCATAAGGTCCCAATGTTAAATTTGGCCAAAATCGAAAAAAATTAATTTGACTTTTTCGACCCAAAATCGACGGAAATGTCTTCTGGGGGTTCCTATTGAATAGTATAAACGCCCACGGGGCCAAAAATCCAATTTTAAAAAATTAAGTTTGCCTCCCCATAAGGTCCCAATGTTAAATTTGGCCAAAATCGAAAAAAATTAATTTGACTTTTTCGACCCAAAATCGACGGAAATGTCTTCTGGGGGTTCCTATTGAATAGTATAAACGCCCACGGGGCCAAAAATCCAATTTTAAAAAAATTAAGTTTGCCTCCCCATAAGGTCCCAATGTTAAATTTGGCCAAAATCGAAAAAAATTAATTTGACTTTTTCGACCCAAAATCGACGGAAATGTCTTCTGGGGGTTCCTATTGAATAGTATAAACGCCCACGGGGCCAAAAATCCAATTTTAGAAAAATTAAGTTTGCCTCCCCATAAGGTCCCAATGTTAAATTTGGCCAAAATCGAAAAAAATTGATTTGACTTTTTCGACCCAAAATCGACGGAAATGTCTTCTGGGGGTTCCTATTGAATAGTATAAACGCCCACGGGGCCAAAAATCCAATTTTAAAAAAATTAAGTTTGCCTCCCCATAAGGTCCCAATGTTAAATTTGGCCAAAATCGAAAAAAATTAATTTGACTTTTTCGACCCAAAATCGACGGAAATGTCTTCTGGGGGTTCCTATTGAATAGTATAAACGCCCACGGGGCCAAAAATCCAATTTTAAAAAAATTAAGTTTGCCTCCCCATAAGGTCCCAATGTTAAATTTGGCCAAAATCGAAAAAAATTAATTTGACTTTTTCGACCCAAAATCGACGGAAATGTCTTCTGGGGGTTCCTATTGAATAGTATAAACGCCCACGGGGCCAAAAATCCAATTTTAAAAAAATTAAGTTTGCCTCCCCATAAGGTCCCAATGTTAAATTTGGCCAAAATCGAAAAAAATTGATTTGACTTTTTCGACCCAAAATCGACGGAAATGTCTTCTGGGGGTTCCTATTGAATAGTATAAACGCCCACGGGGCCAAAAATCCAATTTTAAAAAAATTAAGTTTGCCTCCCCATAAGGTCCCAATGTTAAATTTGGCCAAAATCGAAAAAAATTAATTTGACTTTTTCGACCCAAAATCGACGGAAATGTCTTCTGGGGGTTCCTATTGAATAGTATAAACGCCCACGGGGCCAAAAATCCAATTTTAGAAAAATTAAGTTTGCCTCCCCATAAGGTCCCAATGTTAAATTTGGCCAAAATCGAAAAAAATTGATTTGACTTTTTCGACCCAAAATCGACGGAAATGTCTTCTGGGGGTTCCTATTGAATAGTATAAACGCCCACGGGGCCAAAAATCCAATTTTAAAAAAATTAAGTTTGCCTCCCCATAAGGTCCCAATGTTAAATTTGGCCAAAATCGAAAAAAATTAATTTGACTTTTTCGACCCAAAATCGACGGAAATGTCTTCTGGGGGTTCCTATTGAATAGTATAAACGCCCACGGGGCCAAAAATCCAATTTTAAAAAAATTAAGTTTGCCTCCCCATAAGGTCCCAATGTTAAATTTGGCCAAAATCGAAAAAAATTAATTTGACTTTTTCGACCCAAAATCGACGGAAATGTCTTCTGGGGGTTCCTATTGAATAGTATAAACGCCCACGGGGCCAAAAATCCAATTTTAAAAAAATTAAGTTTGCCTCCCCATAAGGTCCCAATGTTAAATTTGGCCAAAATCGAAAAAAATTAATTTGACTTTTTCGACCCAAAATCGACGGAAATGTCTTCTGGGGGTTCCTATTGAATAGTATAAACGCCCACGGGGCCAAAAATCCAATTTAAAAAAATTAAGTTTGCCTCCCCATAAGGTCCCAATGTTAAATTTGGCCAAAATCGAAAAAAATTGAATTTGACTTTTTCGACCCAAAATCGACGGAAATGTCTTCTGGGGGTTCCTATTGAATAGTATAAACGCCCACGGGGCCAAAAATCCAATTTTAAAAAAATTAAGTTTGCCTCCCCATAAGGTCCCAATGTTAAATTTGGCCAAAATCGAAAAAAATTAATTTGACTTTTTCGACCCAAAATCGACGGAAATGTCTTCTGGGGGTTCCTATTGAATAGTATAAACGCCCACGGGGCCAAAAATCCAATTTTAAAAAAATTAAGTTTGCCTCCCCATAAGGTCCCAATGTTAAATTTGGCCAAAATCGAAAAAAATTAATTTGACTTTTTCGACCCAAAATCGACGGAAATGTCTTCTGGGGGTTCCTATTGAATAGTATAAACGCCCACGGGGCCAAAAATCCAATTTTAAAAAAATTAAGTTTGCCTCCCCATAAGGTCCCAATGTTAAATTTGGCCAAAATCGAAAAAAATTAATTTGACTTTTTCGACCCAAAATCGACGGAAATGTCTTCTGGGGGTTCCTATTGAATAGTATAAACGCCCACGGGGCCAAAAATCCAATTTTAAAAAAATTAAGTTTGCCTCCCCATAAGGTCCCAATGTTAAATTTGGCCAAAATCGAAAAAAATTAATTTGACTTTTTCGACCCAAAATCGACGGAAATGTCTTCTGGGGGTTCCTATTGAATAGTATAAACGCCCACGGGGCCAAAAATCCAATTTTAGAAAAATTAAGTTTGCCTCCCCATAAGGTCCCAATGTTAAATTTGGCCAAAATCGAAAAAATTAATTTGACTTTTTCGACCCAAAATCGACGGAAATGTCTTCTGGGGGTTCCTATTGAATAGTATAAACGCCCACGGGGCCAAAAATCCAATTTTAAAAAAATTAAGTTTGCCTCCCCATAAGGTCCCAATGTTAAATTTGGCCAAAATCGAAAAAAATTAATTTGACTTTTTCGACCCAAAATCGACGGAAATGTCTTCTGGGGGTTCCTATTGAATAGTATAAACGCCCACGGGGCCAAAAATCCAATTTTAAAAAAATTAAGTTTGCCTCCCCATAAGGTCCCAATGTTAAATTTGGCCAAAATCGAAAAAAATTAATTTGACTTTTTCGACCCAAAATCGACGGAAATGTCTTCTGGGGGTTCCTATTGAATAGTATAAACGCCCACGGGGCCAAAAATCCAATTTTAAAAAAATTAAGTTTGCCTCCCCATAAGGTCCCAATGTTAAATTTGGCCAAAATCGAAAAAAATTGATTTGACTTTTTCGACCCAAAATCGACGGAAATGTCTTCTGGGGGTTCCTATTGAATAGTATAAACGCCCACGGGGCCAAAAATCCAATTTTAAAAAAATTAAGTTTGCCTCCCCATAAGGTCCCAATGTTAAATTTGGCCAAAATCGAAAAAAATTAATTTGACTTTTTCGACCCAAAATCGACGGAAATGTCTTCTGGGGGTTCCTATTGAATAGTATAAACGCCCACGGGGCCAAAAATCCAATTTTAAAAAAATTAAGTTTGCCTCCCCATAAGGTCCCAATGTTAAATTTGGCCAAAATCGAAAAAAATTAATTTGACTTTTTCGACCCAAAATCGACGGAAATGTCTTCTGGGGGTTCCTATTGAATAGTATAAACGCCCACGGGGCCAAAAATCCAATTTTAAAAAAATTAAGTTTGCCTCCCCATAAGGTCCCAATGTTAAATTTGGCCAAAATCGAAAAAAATTAATTTGACTTTTTCGACCCAAAATCGACGGAAATGTCTTCTGGGGGTTCCTATTGAATAGTATAAACGCCCACGGGGCCAAAAATCCAATTTTAAAAAAATTAAGTTTGCCTCCCCATAAGGTCCCAATGTTAAATTTGGCCAAAATCGAAAAAAATTAATTTGACTTTTTCGACCCAAAATCGACGGAAATGTCTTCTGGGGGTTCCTATTGAATAGTATAAACGCCCACGGGGCCAAAAATCCAATTTTAAAAAAATTAAGTTTGCCTCCCCATAAGGTCCCAATGTTAAATTTGGCCAAAATCGAAAAAAAATTGAATTTGACTTTTTCGACCCAAAATCGACGGAAATGTCTTCTGGGGGTTCCTATTGAATAGTATAAACGCCCACGGGGCCAAAAATCCAATTTTAAAAAAATTAAGTTTGCCTCCCCATAAGGTCCCAATGTTAAATTTGGCCAAAATCGAAAAAAATTGATTTGACTTTTTCGACCCAAAATCGACGGAAATGTCTTCTGGGGGTTCCTATTGAATAGTATAAACGCCCACGGGGCCAAAAATCCAATTTTAAAAAAATTAAGTTTGCCTCCCCATAAGGTCCCAATGTTAAATTTGGCCAAAATCGAAAAAAATTAATTTGACTTTTTCGACCCAAAATCGACGGAAATGTCTTCTGGGGGTTCCTATTGAATAGTATAAACGCCCACGGGGCCAAAAATCCAATTTTAAAAAAATTAAGTTTGCCTCCCCATAAGGTCCCAATGTTAAATTTGGCCAAAATCGAAAAAAATTAATTTGACTTTTTCGACCCAAAATCGACGGAAATGTCTTCTGGGGGTTCCTATTGAATAGTATAAACGCCCACGGGGCCAAAAATCCAATTTTAAAAAAATTAAGTTTGCCTCCCCATAAGGTCCCAATGTTAAATTTGGCCAAAATCGAAAAAAATTAATTTGACTTTTTCGACCCAAAATCGACGGAAATGTCTTCTGGGGGTTCCTATTGAATAGTATAAACGCCCACGGGGCCAAAAATCCAATTTTAAAAAAATTAAGTTTGCCTCCCCATAAGGTCCCAATGTTAAATTTGGCCAAAATCGAAAAAAATTAATTTGACTTTTTCGACCCAAAATCGACGGAAATGTCTTCTGGGGGTTCCTATTGAATAGTATAAACGCCCACGGGGCCAAAAATCCAATTTTAAAAAAATTAAGTTTGCCTCCCCATAAGGTCCCAATGTTAAATTTGGCCAAAATCGAAAAAAATTAATTTGACTTTTTCGACCCAAAATCGACGGAAATGTCTTCTGGGGGTTCCTATTGAATAGTATAAACGCCCACGGGGCCAAAAATCCAATTTTAAAAAAATTAAGTTTGCCTCCCCATAAGGTCCCAATGTTAAATTTGGCCAAAATCGAAAAAAATTAATTTGACTTTTTCGACCCAAAATCGACGGAAATGTCTTCTGGGGGTTCCTATTGAATAGTATAAACGCCCACGGGGCCAAAAATCCAATTTTAAAAAAATTAAGTTTGCCTCCCCATAAGGTCCCAATGTTAAATTTGGCCAAAATCGAAAAAAATTAATTTGACTTTTTCGACCCAAAATCGACGGAAATGTCTTCTGGGGGTTCCTATTGAATAGTATAAACGCCCACGGGGCCAAAAATCCAATTTTAGAAAAATTAAGTTTGCCTCCCCATAAGGTCCCAATGTTAAATTTGGCCAAAATCGAAAAAAATTGATTTGACTTTTTCGACCCAAAATCGACGGAAATGTCTTCTGGGGGTTCCTATTGAATAGTATAAACGCCCACGGGGCCAAAAATCCAATTTTAAAAAAATTAAGTTTGCCTCCCCATAAGGTCCCAATGTTAAATTTGGCCAAAATCGAAAAAAATTAATTTGACTTTTTCGACCCAAAATCGACGGAAATGTCTTCTGGGGGTTCCTATTGAATAGTATAAACGCCCACGGGGCCAAAAATCCAATTTTAAAAAATTAAGTTTGCCTCCCCATAAGGTCCCAATGTTAAATTTGGCCAAAATCGAAAAAAATTGATTTGACTTTTTCGACCCAAAATCGACGGAAATGTCTTCTGGGGGTTCCTATTGAATAGTATAAACGCCCACGGGGCCAAAAATCCAATTTTAAAAAAATTAAGTTTGCCTCCCCATAAGGTCCCAATGTTAAATTTGGCCAAAATCGAAAAAAATTAATTTGACTTTTTCGACCCAAAATCGACGGAAATGTCTTCTGGGGGTTCCTATTGAATAGTATAAACGCCCACGGGGCCAAAAATCCAATTTTAAAAAAATTAAGTTTGCCTCCCCATAAGGTCCCAATGTTAAATTTGGCCAAAATCGAAAAAAATTAATTTGACTTTTTCGACCCAAAATCGACGGAAATGTCTTCTGGGGGTTCCTATTGAATAGTATAAACGCCCACGGGGCCAAAAATCCAATTTTAAAAAAATTAAGTTTGCCTCCCCATAAGGTCCCAATGTTAAATTTGGCCAAAATCGAAAAAAATTGAATTTGACTTTTTCGACCCAAAATCGACGGAAATGTCTTCTGGGGGTTCCTATTGAATAGTATAAACGCCCACGGGGCCAAAAATCCAATTTTAAAAAAATTAAGTTTGCCTCCCCATAAGGTCCCAATGTTAAATTTGGCCAAAATCGAAAAAAATTAATTTGACTTTTTCGACCCAAAATCGACGGAAATGTCTTCTGGGGGTTCCTATTGAATAGTATAAACGCCCACGGGGCCAAAAATCCAATTTTAAAAAAATTAAGTTTGCCTCCCCATAAGGTCCCAATGTTAAATTTGGCCAAAATCGAAAAAAATTAATTTGACTTTTTCGACCCAAAATCGACGGAAATGTCTTCTGGGGGTTCCTATTGAATAGTATAAACGCCCACGGGGCCAAAAATCCAATTTTAAAAAAATTAAGTTTGCCTCCCCATAAGGTCCCAATGTTAAATTTGGCCAAAATCGAAAAAAATTAATTTGACTTTTTCGACCCAAAATCGACGGAAATGTCTTCTGGGGGTTCCTATTGAATAGTATAAACGCCCACGGGGCCAAAAATCCAATTTTAAAAAAATTAAGTTTGCCTCCCCATAAGGTCCCAATGTTAAATTTGGCCAAAATCGAAAAAAATTAATTTGACTTTTTCGACCCAAAATCGACGGAAATGTCTTCTGGGGGTTCCTATTGAATAGTATAAACGCCCACGGGGCCAAAAATCCAATTTTAAAAAAATTAAGTTTGCCTCCCCATAAGGTCCCAATGTTAAATTTGGCCAAAATCGAAAAAAATTAATTTGACTTTTTCGACCCAAAATCGACGGAAATGTCTTCTGGGGGTTCCTATTGAATAGTATAAACGCCCACGGGGCCAAAAATCCAATTTTAAAAAAATTAAGTTTGCCTCCCCATAAGGTCCCAATGTTAAATTTGGCCAAAATCGAAAAAAATTAATTTGACTTTTTCGACCCAAAATCGACGGAAATGTCTTCTGGGGGTTCCTATTGAATAGTATAAACGCCCACGGGGCCAAAAATCCAATTTTAAAAAAATTAAGTTTGCCTCCCCATAAGGTCCCAATGTTAAATTTGGCCAAAATCGAAAAAAATTAATTTGACTTTTTCGACCCAAAATCGACGGAAATGTCTTCTGGGGGTTCCTATTGAATAGTATAAACGCCCACGGGGCCAAAAATCCAATTTTAGAAAAATTAAGTTTGCCTCCCCATAAGGTCCCAATGTTAAATTTGGCCAAAATCGAAAAAAATTAATTTGACTTTTTCGACCCAAAATCGACGGAAATGTCTTCTGGGGGTTCCTATTGAATAGTATAAACGCCCACGGGGCCAAAAATCCAATTTTAAAAAAATTAAGTTTGCCTCCCCATAAGGTCCCAATGTTAAATTTGGCCAAAATCGAAAAAAATTAATTTGACTTTTTCGACCCAAAATCGACGGAAATGTCTTCTGGGGGTTCCTATTGAATAGTATAAACGCCCACGGGGCCAAAAATCCAATTTTAAAAAAATTAAGTTTGCCTCCCCATAAGGTCCCAATGTTAAATTTGGCCAAAATCGAAAAAAATTAATTTGACTTTTTCGACCCAAAATCGACGGAAATGTCTTCTGGGGGTTCCTATTGAATAGTATAAACGCCCACGGGGCCAAAAATCCAATTTTAAAAAAATTAAGTTTGCCTCCCCATAAGGTCCCAATGTTAAATTTGGCCAAAATCGAAAAAAAATTAATTTGACTTTTTCGACCCAAAATCGACGGAAATGTCTTCTGGGGGTTCCTATTGAATAGTATAAACGCCCACGGGGCCAAAAATCCAATTTAAAAAAAATTAAGTTTGCCTCCCCATAAGGTCCCAATGTTAAATTTGGCCAAAATCGAAAAAAATTAATTTGACTTTTTCGACCCAAAATCGACGGAAATGTCTTCTGGGGGTTCCTATTGAATAGTATAAACGCCCACGGGGCCAAAAATCCAATTTTAGAAAAATTAAGTTTGCCTCCCCATAAGGTCCCAATGTTAAATTTGGCCAAAATCGAAAAAAATTAATTTGACTTTTTCGACCCAAAATCGACGGAAATGTCTTCTGGGGGTTCCTATTGAATAGTATAAACGCCCACGGGGCCAAAAATCCAATTTTAAAAAAATTAAGTTTGCCTCCCCATAAGGTCCCAATGTTAAATGTGGCCAAAATCGAAAAAAATTAATTTGACTTTTTCGACCCAAAACCGACGGAAATATCTTCTGGGGGTTCCTATTGAATAGTATAAACGCCCACGGGGCCAAAAATCCAATTTTAAAAAATTAAGTTTGCCTCCCCATAAGGTCCCAATGTTAAATTTGGCCAAAATCGAAAAAAATTAATTTGACTTTTTCGACCCAAAATCGACGGAAATGTCTTCTGGGGGTTCCTATTGAATAGTATAAACGCCCACGGGGCCAAAAATCCAATTTTAAAAAAATTAAGTTTGCCTCCCCATAAGGTCCCAATGTTAAATTTGGCCAAAATCGAAAAAAATTAATTTGACTTTTTCGACCCAAAATCGACGGAAATGTCTTCTGGGGGTTCCTATTGAATAGTATAAACGCCCACGGGGCCAAAAATCCAATTTTAGAAAAAATTAAGTTTGCCTCCCCATAAGGTCCCAATGTTAAATTTGGCCAAAATCGAAAAAAATTGATTTGACTTTTTCGACCCAAAATCGACGGAAATGTCTTCTGGGGGTTCCTATTGAATAGTATAAACGCCCACGGGGCCAAAAATCCAATTTTAAAAAAATTAAGTTTGCCTCCCCATAAGGTCCCAATGTTAAATTTGGCCAAAATCGAAAAAAATTAATTTGACTTTTTCGACCCAAAATCGACGGAAATGTCTTCTGGGGGTTCCTATTGAATAGTATAAACGCCCACGGGGCCAAAAATCCAATTTTAGAAAAAATTAAGTTTGCCTCCCCATAAGGTCCCAATGTTAAATTTGGCCAAAATCGAAAAAAATTGATTTGACTTTTTCGACCCAAAATCGACGGAAATGTCTTCTGGGGGTTCCTATTGAATAGTATAAACGCCCACGGGGCCAAAAATCCAATTTTAAAAAATTAAGTTTGCCTCCCCATAAGGTCCCAATGTTAAATTTGGCCAAAATCGAAAAAAATTAATTTGACTTTTTCGACCCAAATCGACGGAAATGTCTTCTGGGGGTTCCTATTGAATAGTATAAACGCCCACGGGGCCAAAAAATCCAATTTTAAAAAATTAAGTTTGCCTCCCCATAAGGTCCCAATGTTAAATTTGGCCAAAATCGAAAAAAATTAATTTGACTTTTTCGACCCAAAATCGACGGAAATGTCTTCTGGGGGTTCCTATTGAATAGTATAAACGCCCACGGGGCCAAAAATCCAATTTTAGAAAAAATTAAGTTTGCCTCCCCATAAGGTCCCAATGTTAAATTTGGCCAAAATCGAAAAAAATTGATTTGACTTTTTCGACCCAAAATCGACGGAAATGTCTTCTGGGGGTTCCTATTGAATAGTATAAACGCCCACGGGGCCAAAAATCCAATTTTAAAAAAATTAAGTTTGCCTCCCCATAAGGTCCCAATGTTAAATTTGGCCAAAATCGAAAAAATTAATTTGACTTTTTCGACCCAAAATCGACGGAAATGTCTTCTGGGGGTTCCTATTGAATAGTATAAACGCCCACGGGGCCAAAAATCCCAATTTTAGAAAAATTAAGTTTGCCTCCCCATAAGGTCCCAATGTTAAATTTGGCCAAAATCGAAAAAAATTGAATTTGACTTTTTCGACCCAAAATCGACGGAAATGTCTTCTGGGGGTTCCTATTGAATAGTATAAACGCCCACGGGGCCAAAAATCCAATTTTAAAAAAATTAAGTTTGCCTCCCCATAAGGTCCCAATGTTAAATTTGGCCAAAATCGAAAAAAATTAATTTGACTTTTTCGACCCAAAATCGACGGAAATGTCTTCTGGGGGTTCCTATTGAATAGTATAAACGCCCACGGGGCCAAAAATCCAATTTTAAAAAAATTAAGTTTGCCTCCCCATAAGGTCCCAATGTTAAATTTGGCCAAAATCGAAAAAAATTGATTTGACTTTTTCGACCCAAAATCGACGGAAATGTCTTCTGGGGGTTCCTATTGAATAGTATAAACGCCCACGGGGCCAAAAATCCAATTTTAAAAAAATTAAGTTTGCCTCCCCATAAGGTCCCAATGTTAAATTTGGCCAAATCGAAAAAAATTGATTTGACTTTTTCGACCCAAAATCGACGGAAATGTCTTCTGGGGGTTCCTATTGAATAGTATAAACGCCCACGGGGCCAAAAATCCAATTTTAAAAAAATTAAGTTTGCCTCCCCATAAGGTCCCAATGTTAAATTTGGCCAAAATCGAAAAAAATTAATTTGACTTTTTCGACCCAAAATCGACGGAAATGTCTTCTGGGGGTTCCTATTGAATAGTATAAACGCCCACGGGGCCAAAAACCCAATTTTAGAAAAATTAAGTTTGCCTCCCCATAAGGTCCCAATGTTAAATTTGGCCAAAATCGAAAAAAATTGATTTGACTTTTTCGACCCAAAATCGACGGAAATGTCTTCTGGGGTTCCTATTGAATAGTATAAACGCCCACGGGGCCAAAAATCCAATTTTAAAAAAATTAAGTTTGCCTCCCCATAAGGTCCCAATGTTAAATTTGGCCAAAATCGAAAAAAATTAATTTGACTTTTTCGACCCAAAATCGACGGAAATGTCTTCTGGGGGTTCCTATTGAATAGTATAAACGCCCACGGGGCCAAAAATCCAATTTAGAAAAATTAAGTTTGCCTCCCCATAAGGTCCCAATGTTAAATTTGGCCAAAATCGAAAAAAATTGATTGACTTTTTCGACCCAAAATCGACGGAAATGTCTTCTGGGGGTTCCTATTGAATAGTATAAACGCCCACGGGGCCAAAAATCCAATTTTAAAAAAATTAAGTTTGCCTCCCCATAAGGTCCCAATGTTAAATTTGGCCAAAATCGAAAAAAATTAATTTGACTTTTTCGACCCAAAATCGACGGAAATGTCTTCTGGGGGTTCCTATTGAATAGTATAAACGCCCACGGGGCCAAAAATCCAATTTTAAAAAAATTAAGTTTGCCTCCCCATAAGGTCCCAATGTTAAATTTGGCCAAAATCGAAAAAAATTAATTTGACTTTTTCGACCCAAAATCGACGGAAATGTCTTCTGGGGGGTTCCTATTGAATAGTATAAACGCCCACGGGGCCAAAAATCCAATTTTAAAAAAATTAAGTTTGCCTCCCCATAAGGTCCCAATGTTAAATTTGGCCAAAATCGAAAAAAATTGATTTGACTTTTTCGACCCAAAATCGACGGAAATGTCTTCTGGGGGTTCCTATTGAATAGTATAAACGCCCACGGGGCCAAAAATCCAATTTTAAAAAAATTAAGTTTGCCTCCCCATAAGGTCCCAATGTTAAATTTGGCCAAAATCGAAAAAAATTGAATTTGACTTTTTCGACCCAAAATCGACGGAAATGTCTTCTGGGGGTTCCTATTTGAATAGTATAAACGCCCACGGGGCCAAAAATCCAATTTTAAAAAAATTAAGTTTGCCTCCCCATAAGGTCCCAATGTTAAATTTGGCCAAAATCGAAAAAAATTAATTTGACTTTTTCGACCCCAAATCGACGGAAATGTCTTCTGGGGGTTCCTATTGAATAGTATAAACGCCCACGGGGCCAAAAATCCAATTTTAAAAAAATTAAGTTTGCCTCCCCATAAGGTCCCAATGTTAAATTTTGCCAAAATCGAAAAAAATTATTTGA
>BQMI01000162.1:7500-10000 GCA_026005395.1 Asobara japonica
AATATTACTTTTCCAATCTGTTTCTTGTTACTTTTGTATCCAAATATACCTAACTTTGGCCCGATTTATCATGTTACAAGTTGTACAACTGACGGACATTATCTGTAGCATCAGTACAAAATATACTTGGTTTTTCGACAAAATTAAGTGCTATCATTATTGTATTTTGCAATATAAAAAAAGATCAGTCTTCCAACCTGGCGGAACTCCTTACTTACAATTCTTGGGCTAATGATGATTATTTGTAGCATTTGTATGAAATTTACTTATTTATTGAGAAAAATGGTGTTACCATTACCTTTTGTGATAGTAGAAAATATCAGTTTTGCCATTTGCTACTTATTACGTTCATATACAAACATGTTTAATTTTGACAACTAGCATGATGGTATAATTGTTGGTCTAAGGGCCATGATTTGTAGCATCAGTATGAAATAGAATTGTTTTTTCGAGTTTAATAGAGATATCATTGCATTTTACACTAAAACTTAAAACTATGACTGTTGCAATCTTAGAGCTGTTACATTCCTATATAATCTTGTTTAACTTTGACAATTTACATGATGCTACAAATGTTGAGCTGGTGGCCGTGATTTGGTGCATCAGTTTGAAATATAGTTGTTTATCGAGAAAATTAGTGTTAACATTGTCTATTATGATAATAAAAAGTATTAGTTTTTCAATCTCAGAATTGTTACATTCGTATACAAATATATCTAACTTTGACAATTTATATGATGCTACAATTCTTATGCTTGTGGCCGTTATTTTGTAGCGTCAGTCTGAAATATACTTGTTTATTGAGAAAATCAGTGCTATTTTGCATTTTACAAAATTAAAAATTATAAGTGTTGCAATCAGTTTATTATTATTTTCATATAGAAATAAGTCTAATTTTGACAACTTACATGATGCTACAATTCTGGAGCTCGTGACTGTGATTTGTAGCATCAGTATGAAATATACTTATTTATTGTTAAAATCAGTGCTATTTGCATTTTATAAAACTAAAAACTATGGGTATTGGCAATCTGTTTGTTATGACTTTTGTATAGAAATAAGTCTAACTTTGACAATTTATATGATGCTACAATTGCTGGATTGATGGCCATAACTTGTAGCATCAGTACAAAATATAATTCTTTTCCGAGTGAAGTAGTGATATCATTGCATTTTACAATACTTAAAACTATCAGCGCTGCAATCTCAGAGCTGTTACATTAGTATATAAATATGTTTAACTTTGACAACTTACATGATGCTACAATTCTTGAGCTTGTGGCCGTGACTTGTAGCATCAGTATGAAATATACTTGTTTATTAAGAAAAGTTGGTGGGATTTTGCATTTTACAAAACTAAAAACTATGAGTTATGCAATCTGTTTGTTATTACTTTCATATATAAATATGTTTAACTTTGACAACTTACGTGATGCTACAATTCTCGAGCTTGTGGCCGTGACTTGTAGCATCAGTACGAAATATACTTGTTTATTAAGAAAAGTTGGTGGGATTTTGCATTTTACAAAACTAAAAACTATGAGTTATGCAATCTGTTTGTTATTACTTTCATATATAAATATGTTTAACTTTGACAACTTACGTGATGCTACAATTCTTGAGCTTGTGGCCGTGACTTGTAGCATCAGTACGAAATATACTTGTTTATTAAGAAAGTTGGTGGGATTTTGCATTTTACAAAACTAAAAACTATGAATTATGCAATCTGTTTGTTATTACTTTCATATATAAATATGTTTAACTTTGACAACTTACGTGATGCTACAATTCTTGAGCTTGTGGCCGTGACTTGTAGCATCAGTACGAAATATACTTGTTTATTAAGAAAAGTTGGTGGGATTTTGCATTTTACAAAACTAAAAACTATGAGTTATGCAATCTTTGTTATTACTTTCATATATAAATATGTTTAACTTTGAACTTACGTGATGCTACAATTCTTGAGCTTGTAGCCGTGACTTGTAGCATCAGTATGAAATATACTTGTTTATTAAGAAAAGTTGGTGGGATTTTGCATTTTACAAAACTAAAAACTATGAGTTATGCAATCTGTTTGTTATTACTTTCATATATAAATATGTTTAACTTTGACAACTTACGTGATGCTACAATTCTTGAGCTTGTGGCCGTGACTTGTAGCATCAGTATGAAATATACTGATGATAACATAATTTTTTTCATTTTTTCGTTAAATAGTTAAAAAATAATTATTTCTTAGTTAAATTCTTAGTATATAAATTAATAAACGATTTGTAAATTATTGGAGTTGCAAATAAACACGTAGTGCAATGCCGGATTTAAAAAGCACAAGTCCGTAATCCACATCTTTTTGTGCCGTGCGCTGCCCGGCCGGGCAATTGGGTGAAACCATACATCCGAGGCGCGGCCCTAACTGTATGCGACTGCATTGCCACGACTCATAGTCCTAGACTAAATGACTCTCTATGTGGTACGCGCCTCGGGCGTTTAATAACTATTG
>BQMI01000162.1:17500-27500 GCA_026005395.1 Asobara japonica
ATGCAATACGAGTCAAAAATAATTTATATAGATAGAAATACAACAACAAAAGGTGTTTAACAAATTCAGGCTGGCTGAATGGCAAAGATGGAAAAGCAATTGATAAAAATATTTCCAAGTATTTCCAAGTAAAAAAAATTGTATTGCTTACTCAAATTGTAAGAAAAATAAAAACAATACATAACAGTTTAATAATCTAATAAACAAATTCAAGGTACTATGTGACTAATTTGAAAGTACAAAATCAAGATGTATGTTCCCTTGCATCTAGCGTTCACTGAAAGATTCCCCCAAAGTTATTGTGTATATGGGCTATATGCTATATTATGAACTTAAGCATTAACTGAAGCAATAACTCAGCTTGTCTCGGCTGTTTTTGATTCGTATTGCTTAGAATCGCGGGGTCATGCAGTAGAACAAGTCCGCACAAGAGAGAGAATGGCTGACTGGCTGGCTGGCTGGCTGGCTGGCTGGCTGGCTGGCTGGCTGGCTGGCTGACTGACTGACTGGCCGGCTGGCTGGCTGGCTTGCTGACGGATTGGCAGGCAATTCCATTATTAGCTTGAATATAACATAGTCTTGGACTTTATACTGATTAAATTGTGCATTCAAAAACGGCCCAACAACAGAAAAAAAATAACAGCTGCACCTGCTGAATAATTGCATTAGCAGTATTGGCTGTTTTTGATTCGTATTCCTTAGTACGGCCCTCGGGCAAACGGACAAGTGGGCGGCGGGAGAGCAGGCTGAAAGCCCAGCGAATGGGCCAGTGGACAGGCGGACGATGCCAATAATTAGCTCTAGTTGCTTAAAAGCAACCGCATTCTGGGACTTTTTTATTTCTTCTGCATTGAAAATTTGCCGAAAGAAAGAAAGAAAGAAAGAAAGAAAGAAAGAAAGAAAGAAAGAGAGAAAAAAAATTGAGTAATATCCCGGGCTGTTTTTGATTCGTAGTGCCTAATACGGCGTTTGGGCAGAGGGATAAGCTTGCACGAGAGTAAGCGAACAACCCGGCCCCGGGTCGGCGGTAGGGCAGGTGATGCCAATATTTTTTAAATCAAATTGCAAATTTTACATCGATTTGATGCTACAAGTCACGGATCGATGTGATGCTACGAATCACAGATAGATGAAGATTATCCAATACGAATCAAAAAAAATAATGAATCGATCCATGATTCGTAGCATCACATCGACCCATGATTCGTAGCATCATCTCGATCCGTGATTTGTAGCATCACCTCGATCCATGATTCGTAGCATCACATGGATCCAATACGAATCAAAAATATAATATATCGGTCTATGATTCGTAGCACAACATTGACCCAGTGATTCGTAGCATCACATCGATCGATGATTCGTAGCATCATCTCGATCCGTGATTTGTAGCATCACCTCCATCCATGATTTGTAGCATCACAGCGTCCAATACGAATCAAAAGAATAATATAACGATCCATGATTCGTAGCATCATCTCGATCCATGACTTGTAGCATCATCTCGATCCGTGATTTGGTAGCATCACCTCGATCCATGATTCGTAGCATCACCTCGATCCATGTTTTGTAGCATCACAACGGTCCAATACGAATCAAAAGAATAATATAACGATCCATGATTCGTAGCATCATCTCGATCCATGATTTGTAGCATTCATCTCGATCCGTGATTTGTAGCATCACCTCGATCCATGATTCGTAGCATCACCCTCGATCCATGTTTTGTAGCATCACAACGGTCCAATACGAATCAAAAGAATAATATAACGATCCATGATTCGTAGCATCATCTCGATCCATGATTTGTAGCATCACCTCGATCCATGATTCGTAGCACCACTACACTTGTATTTGCCAAATTCACAAAATATTACTTTTCCAAATCTGTTTCTTGTTACTTTTGTATCCAAATATACCTAACTTTGGCCCGATTTATCATGTTACAAGTTGTACAACTGACGGACATTATCTGTAGCATCAGTACAAAATATACTTGGTTTTTCGACAAAATTAAGTGCTATCATTATTGTATTTTGCAATATAAAAAAAAGATCAGTCTTCCAACCTGGCGGAACTCTTCTTACTTACAATTCTTGGGCTAATGATGATTATTTGTAGCATTTGTATGAAATTTACTTATTTATTGAGAAAAATGGTGTTACCATTACCTTTTGTGATAGTAGAAAAATATCAGTTTTGCCATTTGCTACTTATTACGTTCATATACAAACATGTTTAATTTTGACAACTAGCATGATGTATAATTGTTGGTCTAAGGGCCATGATTTGTAGCATCAGTATGAAATAGAATTGTTTTTTCGAGTTTAATAGAGATATCATTGCATTTTACACTAAAACTTAAAACTATGACTGTTGCAATCTTAGAGCTGTTACATTCCTATATAATCTTGTTTAACTTTGACAATTTACATGATGCTACAAATGTTGAGCTGGTGGCCGTGATTTGGTGCATCAGTTTGAAATATAGTTGTTTATCGAGAAAATTAGTGTTAACATTGTCTATTATGATAATAAAAAGTATTAGTTTTTCAATCTCAGAATTGTTACATTCGTATACAAATATATCTAACTTTGACAATTTATATGATGCTACAATTCTTATGCTTGTGGCCGTTATTTTGTAGCGTCAGTCTGAAATATACTTGTTTATTGAGAAAAATCAGTGCTATTTTGCATTTTACAAAATTAAAAATTATAAGTGTTGCAATCAGTTTATTATTATTTTCATATAGAAATAAGTCTAATTTTGACAACTTACATGATGCTACAATTCTGGAGCTCGTGACTGTGAATTTGTAGCATCAGTATGAAATATACTTATTTATTGTTAAAATCAGTGCTATTTTGCATTTTATAAAACTAAAAACTATGGGTATTGGCAATCTGTTTGTTATGACTTTGGTATAGAAATAAGTCTAACTTTGACAATTTATATGATGCTACAATTGCTGGATTGATGGCCATAACTTGTAGCATCAGTACAAAATATAATTCTTTTCCGAGTGAGTAGTGATATCATTGCATTTTACAATACTTAAAACTATCAGCGCTGCAATCTCAGAGCTGTTACATTAGTATATAAATATGTTTAACTTTGACAACTTACATGATGCTACAATTCTTGAGCTTGTGGCCGTGACTTGTAGCATCAGTATGAAATATACTTGTTTATTAAGAAAAGTTGGTGGGATTTTTTGCATTTACAAAACTAAAAACTATGAGTTATGCAATCTGTTTGTTATTACTTTCGATATATAAATATGTTTAACTTTGACAACTTACGTGATGCTACAATTCTTGAGCTTGTGGCCGTGACTTGTAGCATCAGTACGAAATATACTTGTTTATTAAGAAAAGTTGGTGGGATTTTGCATTTTACAAAACTAAAAACTATGAGTTATGCAATCTGTTTGTTATTACTTTCATATATAAATATGTTTAACTTTGACAACTTACGTGATGCTACAATTCTTGAGCTTGTGGCCGTGACTTGTAGCATCAGTAACGAAATATACTTGTTTATTAAGAAAAGTTGGTGGGATTTTGCATTTTACAAACTAAAAACTATGAATTATGGCAATCTGTTTGTTATTACTTTCATATATAAATATGTTTAACTTTGACAACTTACGTGATGCTACAATTCTTGAGCTTGTGGCCGTGACTTGTAGCATCAGTATGAAATATACTTGTTTATTAAGAAAAGTTGGTGGGATTTTGCATTTACAAAACTAAAAACTATGAGTTATGCAATCTGTTTATTATTACTTTCATATATAAATATGTTTAACTTTGACAACTTACATGATGCTACAATTCTTGAGCTTGTGGCCGTGACTTGTAGCATCAGTATGAAATATACTTGTTTATTAAGAAAGTTGGTGGGATTTTGCATTTTACAAAACTAAAAACTATGAGTTATGCAATCTGTTTGTTATTACTTTCATATATAAATAGTGTTTAACTTTGACAACTTACGTGATGCTACAATTCTTGAGCTTGTGGCCGTGACTTGTAGCATCAGTATGAAATATACTTGTTTATTAAGAAAAGTTGGTGGGATTTTGCATTTTACAAAACTAAAAACTATGAGTTATGCAATCTGTTTATTATTACTTTCATATATAAATATGTTTAACTTTGACAACTTACGTGATGCTACAATTCTTGAGCTTGTGGCCGTGACTTGTAGCATCAGTACGAAATATACTTGTTTATTAAGAACAGTTGGTGGGATTTTGCATTTTACAAGACTAAAAACTATGAGTTATGCAATCTATTTGTTATTACTTTCATATAAAATATGTTTAACTTTGAGAACTTACGTGATGCTACAATTCTTGAGCTTGTAGCCATGACTTGTAGCATCAGTATGAAATATACTTGTTTATTAAGAAAAGTTGGTGGGATTTTGCATTTTACAAAACTAAAAACTATGAGTTATGCAATCTGTTTGTTATTACTTTCATATATAAATATGTTTAAACTTTTGACAACTTACGTGATGCTACAATTCTTGGAGCTTGTGGCCGTGACTTGTAGCATCAGTATGAAATATACTTGATGATAACATAATTTTTTTCATTTTTTCGTTAATAGTTAAAAAATAATTATTTCTTAGTTAAATTCTTAGTATTAAATTATAAACATTTGTAAATTATTGGAGTTGCAATAAACACGTAGTGCATGCCGATTTAAAAAGCACAAGTCCGTAATCCACATCTTTTTGTGCCGTGCGCTGCCCGGCCGGGCCATTGGGTGAAACCATACATCCGAGGCGCGGGGCCTAACTGTATGCGACTGCATTGCCACGACTCATAGTCCTAGACTAAATGACTCTCTATGTGGTACGCGCCTCGGGCGTTTAGATAACTATTGTTGAATGTAAGTTTTACATTTAATATTAACTGAGCATCAACTTCTATGTGCCTCCGAGCAAAAATTGTAATATTTTACGAAAGTGAAAATGTTTTATTTCAAATCATGCCGTTATACAATCTAACGTATGAGTATATGATTTTAATACATTTTCATGTGGAAATGCTAGAGTAAAAGCAATTTTATATTGTATTAATACAATCATCTTAATGATTAATGGAAAAAATGTTGCACATTTTTCGGAATGTGTTTAACAGCAGCCATACAGAATTAAATTTGTATGTGTTTGCAAAAAGAGTTTCATTTGAAAACAAACGAAGCTCCCTGGTTGATCCTGCCAGTAGTGATATGCTTGTCTCAAAGATTAGCCATGCATTGTCTCAGTACATGCCGATTAAGGTGAAACCGCGAATGGCTCATTAATCAGTTATGGTTCCTTAGATCGTACTCACATTTACTTGGATAACTGGGTAATTCTAGAGCTAATACATGCAAACCCAGAGTTCCGACCAGAGATGGAAGGAACGCTTTTATTAGATCAAAACCAATCGGTGTGGGTTTACTCATCCATCGTTAACTTTGGTGACTCTGAATAACTTTGTGCTGATCGCATGGTCTCGTACCGGCGACGAATCTTTCAAATGTCCTGCCTTATCAACTGTCGATGGTAGGGTTCTGCCGCCTACCATGGTTGTAACGGTAACGGGGAATCGGGTTCGATTCCGGAGAGGGAGCCTGAGAAACGGCTACCACATCCAAGGAAGGCAGCAGGCGCGCAATTACCCACTCCCGGCACGGGGGAGGTAGTGACGAAAATAACGATACGGGACTCATCCGAGGCCCCGTAATCGGATGAGTACACTTTAAATCCTTTAAACGAGGATCCCATTGGAGGCAAGTCTGGTGCCAGCAGCCGCGGTAATTCCAGCTCCAATAGCGTATATTAAAGTTGTTGCGGTTAAAAAGCTCGTAGTTGAATCTGTGTGCCACGCTGTCGGTTCACCGCTCGCGGTGTTTAACTGGCATGATTGTGGGACGTCCTACCGGTGGCTTAGCTCTGTGAAGCAGAGCGGTCCAACTAATATCCCATCGCAGGTGCTCTTCATTGAGTGTCGAGGTGGGCCGGTACGTTTACTTTGAACAAATTAGAGTGCTTAAAGCAGGCTTATTTTCGCCTGAATATTGTGTGCATGGAATAATGGAATAGGACCTCGGTTCTATTTTGTTGGTTTTCGGAGACCCGAGGTAATGATTAATAGGGACAGATGGGGGCATTCGTATTGCGACGTTAGAGGTGAAATTCTTGGATCGTCGCAAGACGAACAGAAGCGAAAGCATTTTGTCCAAAAATGTTTTCATTAATCAAGAACGAAAGTTAAAGGTTCGAAGGGCGATCAGATACGCCCTAGTTTCTAACCATAAACGATGGCCAGCTAGCGATCCGCCGATGTTCCTTCCGATGACTCGGCGGGCAGCTTCCGGGAAACCAAAGCTTTGGGTTCCGGGGGAAGTATGGTTGCAAAGCTGAAACTTAAAGGAATTGACGGAAGGGCACCACCAGGAGTGGAGCCTGCGGCTTAATTTGACTCAACACGGGAAAACCTCACCAGGGCCGGACACCGGAAGGATTGACAGATTGATAGCTCTTTCTTGATTCGGTGGGTGGTGGTGCATGGCCGTTCTTAGTTGGTGGAGCGATTTGTCTGGTTAATTCCGATAACGAACGAGACTCTAGCCTGCTAAATAGGCGTACTTTCTGGTATCTTGAAGGCCCTCGATTTCGGTTGAGCGGTTTTACTACCGACGTACAAATAAATCTGCTTAGAGGGACAGGCGGCTTCTAGCCGCACGAGATTGAGCAATAACAGGTCTGTGATTGCCCTTAGATGTTCTGGGCCGCACGCGCGCCTACACTGAAGGAATCAGCGTGTCTTCCCTGGCCGAAAGGCCCGGGTAACCCGCTGAACCTCCTTCGTGCTAGGGATTGGGGCTTTGCATATTATTCCCCATGAACGAGGAATTCCCAGTAAGCGCGAGTCATAAGCTCGCGTTGATTACGTCCCTGCCCTTTGTACACACCGCCCGTCGCTACTACCGATTGAATGATTTAGTGAGGTCTTCGGACTGGTGCGCGGCAATGTTTCGGCATTGCCGATGTTGCGGAAGATGACAAACTTGATCATTTAGAGGAAGTAAAAGTCGTAACAAGGTTTGCCGTAGGTGAACCTGCGGAAGGATCATTAACGTAACAAAAGAATATTAATATTTTGTTTTATTCTTGCTCATGTTACACATGACCATCTCTTATGTATAGTGTTGAAAAATTATGCGAAAGCATATAATACATATACATAATATAATAGAACGAAATTTATCATATAAAATCGCACACATCGCATATGTATGGTAACCTGTGGATCAAACAATTGATAAATTGTTTTATCTTGATGGGGAGACGTAAAAAATCTCACAAGGTTTGGCAATGATATTTCCGCCATGCAAAACAATATTCGATGTTTGATTTTATATACTATATAAATTTCACCATTAATTGTGCCGTAAGTAATTTGGGTGGCATTCTTTCTACTTAAATGTGGCAGTCTGTATTCGGTTACCGTGTAACGGTCAAAGTAAACACAAGTCTCATAATATAAACTTAATTTTGTGTTTGCTTAGGCGTCTTGTCTTAACTAAGCAAGATTGCGAGATTGGATTGAATATTTATTTATTCATAACTATACAAAACAAATATAAGAATTTATATGATTACCCTGAACGGTGATCACTTGGCTCGTGGGTCGATGAAGAACGCAGCTAATTGCGCGTCAACTTGTGAACTGCAGACACATGAACATCGACATTTCGAACGCACATTGCGGTCCACGGATCCAATTCCCGGACCACGCCTGGCTGAGGGTCCGTTTACTGTACAAAAACTGCTTGCGTATTGTTGTTATCATTGATAATAATATATTTAACACAATATGTACTAGCGTAATATGAATGCTCGTTGAGAAAAATGCAAAATTTTTCTTCAAACGTCATTTTAAATTAACTTGATAGAGAGATGTATATTGAAGGAAAGGAAAGAAAAAATTTTTTTTTATTTTTTTTTTCTTTCACTCTCTATCATTTTATATGTAAAAGCATATTTTGTTATTTTGCCCATTGTTGGTTGTCTTAACAGCTTTTACAAAATTTGATGAAGCACAAAAAACAAATTTTGCGGCCGATCGTCGAGTCCCTGAGCTATAAAATAACTTAGAGAGGTTCAATAGAGACAGACTTGATTGTGCTTGCCGCATTTTGTTTTCATCTAAAATTTGTTATGTTCTGACCAAATGTTTCTTGGCTCATAAATAATATTTATAATAATGTATGTTTTTTACCATTTCACATTGACGACCTCATAGTGGTAGACTACCCGCTGAATTTAAGCATATTATTAAGCGGAGGAAAAGAAACTAACTAGGATTTCCTTAGTAGCGGCGAGCGAACAGGAAAAAGCCCCAGCACTGAATTCCACGATTATGTCGTTGGGAAATGTAGTGTTTGGGAGGATCCATTTATCCCGTGATGTTATCTTGTGTTCAAGTCCATCTTGAATGGGGCCATTTACCCATAGAGGGTGCCAGGGCCCGTAGCGACCGAGATACATTTCGGGAGATTTCTCCTTAGAGTCGGGTTGCTTGAGAGTGCAGCTCTAAGTGGGTGGTAAACTCCATCTAAGGCTAAATATGACCACGAGACCGATAGCGAACAGTACCGTGAGGGAAAAGTTGAAAAGAACTTTGAAGAGAGAGTTCAAGAGTACGTGAAACCGTTCAGGGGTAAACCTGAGAAACCCAAAAGATCGAATGGGAGAATTCCTCGTCAGCTCATTTTGTATATATATGAGTTTATGATATGGATTACTCTTGTAGTATTGTCTATACGTGCTTGTATAGTTTTTATTGCAGAATGTTGTCGGCGTGCACTTCTCCTCTAGTAGGACGTCGCGACCCGTTGAGTGTCGGTCTACGGCCCAAGTGGTAGCCTTTGATTTTTCGAAATTAAGACCCTTGTGTTTCCTGGCTGCTACTCGCGGTATTCGTACGGTATTAAGCCGCATTTATGCGTTCATATCCGTCGCAAGCGCGTCATTTTGGTAGTACGGACTAGTGCCGCGCTATAATTGATCAGCTGTTGGCTGTACGGTACTCTAGAACTGGCTTAAAATAAATACCGGTCAGCGATGCTTCAGCTTTGGGTACTTTTCAGGACCCGTCTTGAAACACGGACCAAGGAGTCTACATGTACGCAAGTCATTGGGATTTTTTGAAATTAACCTAAAGGCGCAATGAAAGTAAATAGTCGGCCTTGTGTCGATTGAGGGGAGGATGAGTTGTGTCAAGATACAGCTTCGCACTCCCGGGGCGTCTCATTCTCATTGCGAGAAGAGGCGCACCTAGAGCGTACACGTTGGGACCCGAAAGATGGTGAACTATGCCTGGTCAGGACGAAGTCAGGGGAAACCCTGATGGAGGTCCGTAGCGATTCTGACGTGCAAAATCGATCGTCGGAACTGGGTATAGGGGGCGAAAGACTAATCGAACTATCTATACTGGTTCCCTCCGAAGTTTCCCTCAGGATAGCTGGCACTCGTTTTTCGAGTTTCATCTGGTAAAGCGAATGATTAGAGGCCTTGGGGCCGAACGACCTCAACCTATTCTCAAACTTTAAATGGGTGAGATCTCTGGCTTGCTTGAATATATGAAGCCATGAGATTTATATTGAATCAGAGTGCCAATGGGCCAATTTTGGTAAGCAGAACTGGCGCTGTGGATGAACCAAACGCTGAGTTAAGGGCGCCCAAGTCGACGCTTATGGGAATACCATGAAAGGCGTTGGTTGCTTAAGACAGCAGGACGGTGGCCATGGAAGTCCGGAATCCGCTAAGGAGTGTGTAACAACTCACCTGCCGAAGCAACTAGCCCTGAAAACGGATGGCGCTGAAGCGTCGCGCCTATACTCAGCCGTCAGTGGCAAGTGAATGTAATAATTTTTTTTATGCATTATGAAGCTCTGACGAGTAGGAGGGTCGCGCGGTGTGCCGCAG
>BQMI01000162.1:30000-35000 GCA_026005395.1 Asobara japonica
CAAGTATTTCCAAGTAAAAAAAATTGTATTGCTTACTCAAATTGTAAGAAAAATAAAAACAATACATAACAGTTAATAATCTAATAAACAAATTCAAGGTACTATGTGACTAATTTGAAAGTACAAAATCAAGATGTATGTGCCCTTTGCATCTAGCGTTCACTGAAAGATTCCCCCAAAGTTATTGTGTATATGGGCTATATGCTATATTATGAACTTAAGCATTAACTGAAGCAATAACTCAGCTTGTCTCGGCTGTTTTTGATTCGTATTGCTTAGAATCGCGGGGTCATGCAGTAGAACAAGTCCGCACAAGAGAGAGAATGGCTGACTGGCTGGCTGGCTGGCTGGCTGGCTGGCTGGCTGGCTGGCTGGCTGACTGACTGACTGGCCGGCTGGCTGGCTGGCTTGCTGACGGATTGGCAGGCAATTCCATTATTAGCTTGAATATAAACATAGTCTTGGACTTTATACTGATTAAATTGTGCATTCAAAAACGGCCCAACAACAGAAAAAAATAACAGCTGCACCTGCTGAATAATTGCATTAGCAGTATTGGCTGTTTTTTGATTCGTATTCCTTAGTACGGCCCTCGGGCAAACGGACAAGTGGGCGGCGGGAGAGCAGGCTGAAAGCCCAGCGAATGGGCCAGTGGACAGGCGGACGATGCCAATAATTAGCTCTAGTTGCTTAAAAGCAACCGCATTCTGGGACTTTTTTTATTTCTTCTGCATTGAAAATTTGCCGAAAGAAAGAAAGAAAGAAAGAAAGAAAGAAAGAAAGAAGAAAGAAAGAGAGAAAAAAATTGAGTAATATCCCGGGCTGTTTTGATTCGTAGTGCCTAATACGGCGTTTGGGCAGAGGGATAAGCTTGCACGAGAGTAAGCGAACAACCCGGCCCCGGGGTCGGCGGTAGGGCAGGTGATGCCAATATTTTTTTAAATCAAATTGCAAATTTTACATCGATTTGATGCTACAAGTCACGGATCGATGTGATGCTACGAATCACAGATAGATGAAGATTATCCAATACGAATCAAAAAAAATAATGAATCGATCCATGATTCGTAGCATCACATCGACCCATGATTCGTAGCATCATCTCGATCCGTGATTTGTAGCATCACCTCGATCCATGATTCGTAGCATCACATGGATCCAATACGAATCAAAAATATAATATATCGGTCTATGATTCGTAGCACAACATTGACCCAGTGATTCGTAGCATCACATCGATCGATGATTCGTAGCATCATCTCGATCCGTGATTTGTAGCATCACCTCCATCCATGATTTGTAGCATCACAGCGGTCCAATACGAATCAAAAGAATATATAACGATCCATGATTCGTAGCATCATCTCGATCCATGAACTTGTAGCATCATCTCGATCCGTGATTTGTAGCATCACCTCGATCCATGATTCGTAGCATCACCTCGATCCATGTTTTGTAGCATCACAACGGTCCAATACGAATCAAAAGAATAATATAACGATCCATGATTCGTAGCATCATCTCGATCCATGATTTGTAGCATCATCTCGATCCGTGATTTGTAGCATCACCTCGATCCATGATTCGTAGCATCACCTCGATCCATGTTTTGTAGCATCACAACGGTCCAATACGAATCAAAAGAATAATATAACGATCCATGATTCGTAGCATCATCTCGATCCATGATTTGTAGCATCACCTCGATCCATGATTCGTAGCACCACTACACTTGTATTTTGCCAAATTCACAAAATATTACTTTTCCAATCTGTTTCTTGTTACTTTTGTATCCAATATACCTAACTTTGGCCCGATTTATCATGTTACAAGTTGTACAACTGACGGACATTATCTGTAGCATCAGTACAAAATATACTTGGTTTTTCGACAAAATTAAGTGCTATCATTATTGTATTTTGCAATATAAAAAAAGATCAGTCTTCCAACCTGGCGGAACTCTTCTTACTTACAATTCTTGGGCTAATGATGATTATTTGTAGCATTTGTATGAAATTTTACTTATTTATTGAGAAAAATGGTGTTACCATTACCTTTTGTGATAGTAGAAAATATCAGTTTTGCCATTTGCTACTTATTACGTTCATATACAAACATGTTTAATTTTGACAACTAGCATGATGGTATAATTGTTGGTCTAAGGGCCATGATTTGTAGCATCAGTATGAAATAGAATTGTTTTTTCGAGTTTAATAGAGATATCATTGCATTTTACACTAAAACTTAAAACTATGACTGTTGCAATCTTAGAGCTGTTACATTCCTATATAATCTTGTTTAACTTTGACAATTTACATGATGCTACAAATGTTGAGCTGGTGGCCGTGATTTGGTGCATCAGTTTGAAATATAGTTGTTTATCGAGAAAATTAGTGTTAACATTGTCTATTATGATAATAAAAAGTATTAGTTTTTCAATCTCAGAATTGTTACATTCGTATACAAAATATATCTAACTTTGACAATTTATATGATGCTACAATTCTTATGCTTGTGGCCGTTATTTTGTAGCGTCAGTCTGAAATATACTTGTTTATTGAGAAAATCAGTGCTATTTTGCATTTTACAAAATTAAAAATTATAAGTGTTGCAATCAGTTTATTATTATTTTCATATAGAAATAAGTCTAATTTTGACAACTTACATGATGCTACAATTCTGGAGCTCGTGACTGTGATTTGTAGCATCAGTATGAAATATACTTATTTATTGTTAAAATCAGTGCTATTTTGCATTTTATAAACTAAAAACTATGGGTATTGGCAATCTGTTTGTTATGACTTTTGTATAGAAATAAGTCTAACTTTGACAATTTATATGATGCTACAATTGCTGGATTGATGGCCATAACTTGTAGCATCAGTACAAAATATAATTCTTTTCCGAGTGAAGTAGTGATATCATTGCATTTTACAATACTTAAAACTATCAGCGCTGCAATCTCAGAGCTGTTACATTAGTATATAAATATGTTTAACTTTGACAACTTACATGATGCTACAATTCTTGAGCTTGTGGCCGTGACTTGTAGCATCAGTATGAAATATACTTGTTTATTAAGAAAAGTTGGTGGGATTTTGCATTTTACAAAACTAAAAACTATGAGTTATGCAATCTGTTTGTTATTACTTTCATATATAAATATGTTTAACTTTGACAACTTACGTGATGCTACAATTCTCGAGCTTGTGGCCGTGACTTGTAGCATCAGTACGAAATATACTTGTTTATTAAGAAAAGTTGGTGGGATTTTGCATTTTACAAAACTAAAAACTATGAGTTATGCAATCTGTTTGTTATTACTTTCATATATAAATATGTTTAACTTTGACAACTTACGTGATGCTACAATTCTTGAGCTTGTGGCCGTGACTTGTAGCATCAGTACGAAATATACTTGTTTATTAAGAAAGGTTGGTGGGATTTTGCATTTTACAAAACTAAAAACTATGAATTATGCAATCTGTTTGTTATTACTTTCATATATAAATATGTTTAACTTTGACAACTTACGTGATGCTACAATTCTTGAGCTTGTGGCCGTGACTTGTAGCATCAGTATGAAATATACTTGTTTATTAAGAAAAGTTGGTGGGATTTTGCATTTTACAAAACTAAAAACTATGAGTTATGCAATCTGTTTATTATTACTTTCATATATAAATATGTTTAACTTTGACAACTTACATGATGCTACAATTCTTGAGCTTGTGGCCGTGACTTGTAGCATCAGTATGAAATATACTTGTTTATTAAGAAAAGTTGGTGGGATTTTGCATTTTACAAAACTAAAAACTATGAGTTATGCAATCTGTTTGTTATTACTTTCATATATAAATATGTTTAACTTTGACAACTTACGTGATGCTACAATTCTTGAGCTTGTGGCCGTGACTTGTAGCATCAGTATGAAATATACTTGTTTATTAAGAAAAGTTGGTGGGATTTTGCATTTTACAAAACTAAAAACTATGAGTTATGCAATCTGTTTATTATTACTTTCATATATAAATATGTTTAACTTTGACAACTTACGTGATGCTACAATTCTTGAGCTTGTGGCCGTGACTTGTAGCATCAGTACGAAATATACTTGTTTATTAAGAACAGTTGGTGGGATTTTGCATTTTACAAGACTAAAAACTATGAGTTATGCAATCTATTTGTTATTACTTTCATATATAAATATGTTTAACTTTGAGAACTTACGTGATGCTACAATTCTTGAGCTTGTAGCCATGACTTGTAGCATCAGTATGAAATATACTTGTTTATTAAGAAAAGTTGGTGGGATTTTGCATTTTACAAAACTAAAAACTATGAGTTATGCAATCTGTTTGTTATTACTTTCATATATAAATATGTTTAACTTTGACAACTTACGTGATGCTACAATTCTTGAGCTTGTGGCCGTGACTTGTAGCATCAGTATGAAATATACTTGATGATAACATAATTTTTTTCATTTTTTCGTTAAATAGTTAAAAAATAATTATTTCTTAGTTAAATTCTTAGTATATAAATTAATAAACGATTTGTAAATTATTGGAGTTGCAAATAAACACGTAGTGCAATGCCGGATTTAAAAAGCACAAGTCCGTAATCCACATCTTTTTGTGCCGTGCGCTGCCCGGCCGGGCAATTGGGTGAAACCATACATCCGAGGCGCGGCCCTAACTGTATGCGACTGCATTGCCACGACTCATAGTCCTAGACTAAATGACTCTCTATGTGGTACGCGCCTCGGGCGTTTAATAACTATTGTTGAATGTAAGTTTTACATTTAATATTAACTGAGCATCAACTTCTATGTGCCTCCGAGCAAAAATTGTAATATTTTACGAAAGTGAAAATGTTTTATTTCAAATCATGCCGTTATACAATCTAACGTATGAGTATATGATTTTAATACATTTTCATGTGAGAATGCTAGAGTAAAAGCAATTTTATATTGTATTATACAATCATCTTAATGATTA
>BQMI01000162.1:42500-47500 GCA_026005395.1 Asobara japonica
ACTAATTTGAAAGTACAAAATCAAGATGTATGTGCCCTTTGCATCTAGCGTTCACTGAAAGATTCCCCCAAAGTTATTGTGTATATGGGCTATATGCTATATTATGAACTTAAGCATTAACTGAAGCAATAACTCAGCTTGTCTCGGCTGTTTTTGATTCGTATTGCTTAGAATCGCGGGGTCATGCAGTAGAACAAGTCCGCACAAGAGAGAGAATGGCTGACTGGCTGGCTGGCTGGCTGGCTGGCTGGCTGGCTGGCTGGCTGGCTGACTGACTGACTGGCCGGCTGGCTGGCTGGCTTGCTGACGGATTGGCAGGCAATTCCATTATTAGCTTGAATATAAACATAGTCTTGGACTTTATACTGATTAAATTGTGCATTCAAAAACGGCCCAACAACAGAAAAAAATAACAGCTGCACCTGCTGAATAATTGCATTAGCAGTATTGGCTGTTTTTGATTCGTATTCCTTAGTACGGCCCTCGGGCAAACGGACAAGTGGGCGGCGGGAGAGCAGGCTGAAAGCCCAGCGAATGGGCCAGTGGACAGGCGGACGATGCCAATAATTAGCTCTAGTTGCTTAAAAGCAACCGCATTCTGGGACTTTTTTTATTTCTTCTGCATTGAAAATTTGCCGAAAGAAAGAAAGAAAGAAAGAAAGAAAGAAAGAAAGAAAGAAAGAAAGAGAGAAAAAAATTGAGTAATATCCCGGGCTGTTTTTGATTCGTAGTGCCTAATACGGCGTTTGGGCAGAGGGATAAGCTTGCACGAGAGTAAGCGAACAACCCGGCCCCGGGGTCGGCGGTAGGGCAGGTGATGCCAATATTTTTTTAAATCAAATTGCAAATTTTACATCGATTTGACTGCTACAAGTCACGGATCGATGTGATGCTACGAATCACAGATAGATGAAGATTATCCAATACGAATCAAAAAAAATAATGAATCGATCCATGATTCGTAGCATCACATCGACCCATGATTCGTAGCATCATCTCGATCCGTGATTTGTAGCATCACCTCGATCCATGATTCGTAGCATCACATGGATCCAATACGAATCAAAAATATAATATATCGGTCTATGATTCGTAGCACAACATTGACCCAGTGATTCGTAGCATCACATCGATCGATGATTCGTAGCATCATCTCGATCCGTGATTTGTAGCATCACCTCCATCCATGATTTGTAGCATCACAGCGGTCCAATACGAATCAAAAGAATAATATAACGATCCATGATTCGTAGCATCATCTCGATCCATGACTTGTAGCATCATCTCGATCCGTGATTTGTAGCATCACCTCGATCCATGATTCGTAGCATCACCTCGATCCATGTTTTGTAGCATCACAACGGTCCAATACGAATCAAAAGAATAATATAACGATCCATGATTCGTAGCATCATCTCGATCCATGATTTGTAGCATCATCTCGATCCGTGATTTGTAGCATCACCTCGATCCATGATTCGTAGCATCACCTCGATCCATGTTTTGTAGCATCACAACGGTCCAATACGAATCAAAAGAATAATATAACGATCCATGATTCGTAGCATCATCTCGATCCATGATTTGTAGCATCACCTCGATCCATGATTCGTAGCACCACTACACTTGTATTTTGCCAAATTCACAAAATATTACTTTTCCAATCTGTTTCTTGTTACTTTTGTATCCAAATATACCTAACTTTGGCCCGATTTATCATGTTACAAGTTGTACAACTGACGGACATTATCTGTAGCATCAGTACAAAATATACTTGGTTTTTCGACAAAATTAAGTGCTATCATTATTGTATTTTGCAATATAAAAAAAGATCAGTCTTCCAACCTGGCGGAACTCTTCTTACTTACAATTCTTGGGCTAATGATGATTATTTGTAGCATTTGTATGAAATTTACTTATTTATTGAGAAAAATGGTGTTACCATTACCTTTTGTGATAGTAGAAAATATCAGTTTTGCCATTTGCTACTTATTACGTTCATATACAAACATGTTTAATTTTGACAACTAGCATGATGGTATAATTGTTGGTCTAAGGGCCATGATTTGTAGCATCAGTATGAAATAGAATTGTTTTTTCGAGTTTAATAGAGATATCATTGCATTTTACACTAAAACTTAAAACTATGACTGTTGCAATCTTAGAGCTGTTACATTCCTATATAATCTTGTTTAACTTTGACAATTTACATGATGCTACAAATGTTGAGCTGGTGGCCGTGATTTGGTGCATCAGTTTGAAATATAGTTGTTTATCGAGAAAATTAGTGTTAACATTGTCTATTATGATAATAAAAAGTATTAGTTTTTCAATCTCAGAATTGTTACATTCGTATACAAATATATCTAACTTTGACAATTTATATGATGCTACAATTCTTATGCTTGTGGCCGTTATTTTGTAGCGTCAGTCTGAAATATACTTGTTTATTGAGAAAATCAGTGCTATTTTGCATTTTACAAAATTAAAAATTATAAGTGTTGCAATCAGTTTATTATTATTTTCATATAGAAATAAGTCTAATTTTGACAACTTACATGATGCTACAATTCTGGAGCTCGTGACTGTGATTTGTAGCATCAGTATGAAATATACTTATTTATTGTTAAAATCAGTGCTATTTTGCATTTTATAAAACTAAAAACTATGGGTATTGGCAATCTGTTTGTTATGACTTTTGTATAGAAATAAGTCTAACTTTGACAATTTATATGATGCTACAATTGCTGGATTGATGGCCATAACTTGTAGCATCAGTACAAAATATAATTCTTTTCCGAGTGAAGTAGTGATATCATTGCATTTTACAATACTTAAAACTATCAGCGCTGCAATCTCAGAGCTGTTACATTAGTATATAAATATGTTTAACTTTGACAACTTACATGATGCTACAATTCTTGAGCTTGTGGCCGTGACTTGTAGCATCAGTATGAAATATACTTGTTTATTAAGAAAAGTTGGTGGGATTTTGCATTTTACAAAACTAAAAACTATGAGTTATGCAATCTGTTTGTTATTACTTTCATATATAAATATGTTTAACTTTGACAACTTACGTGATGCTACAATTCTTGAGCTTGTGGCCGTGACTTGTAGCATCAGTACGAAATATACTTGTTTATTAAGAAAAGTTGGTGGGATTTTGCATTTTACAAAACTAAAAACTATGAGTTATGCAATCTGTTTGTTATTACTTTCATATATAAATATGTTTAACTTTGACAACTTACGTGATGCTACAATTCTTGAGCTTGTGGCCGTGACTTGTAGCATCAGTACGAAATATACTTGTTTATTAAGAAAAGTTGGTGGGATTTTGCATTTTACAAAACTAAAAACTATGAATTATGCAATCTGTTTGTTATTACTTTCATATATAAATATGTTTAACTTTGACAACTTACGTGATGCTACAATTCTTGAGCTTGTGGCCGTGACTTGTAGCATCAGTATGAAATATACTTGTTTATTAAGAAAAGTTGGTGGGATTTTGCATTTTACAAAACTAAAAACTATGAGTTATGCAATCTGTTTATTATTACTTTCATATATAAATATGTTTAACTTTGACAACTTACATGATGCTACAATTCTTGAGCTTGTGGCCGTGACTTGTAGCATCAGTATGAAATATACTTGTTTATTAAGAAAAGTTGGTGGGATTTTGCATTTTACAAAACTAAAAACTATGAGTTATGCAATCTGTTTGTTATTACTTTCATATATAAATATGTTTAACTTTGACAACTTACGTGATGCTACAATTCTTGAGCTTGTGGCCGTGACTTGTAGCATCAGTATGAAATATACTTGTTTATTAAGAAAAGTTGGTGGATTTTGCATTTTACAAAACTAAAAACTATGAGTTATGCAATCTGTTTATTATTACTTTCATATATAAATATGTTTAACTTTGACAACTTACGTGATGCTACAATTCTTGAGCTTGTGGCCGTGACTTGTAGCATCAGTACGAAATATACTTGTTTATTAAGAACAGTTGGTGGGATTTTGCATTTTACAAGACTAAAAACTATGAGTTATGCAATCTATTTGTTATTACTTTCATATATAAATATGTTTAACTTTGAGAACTTACGTGATGCTACAATTCTTGAGCTTGTAGCCATGACTTGTAGCATCAGTATGAAATATACTTGTTTATTAAGAAAAGTTGGTGGGATTTTGCATTTTACAAAACTAAAAACTATGAGTTATGCAATCTGTTTGTTATTACTTTCATATATAAATATGTTTAACTTTGACAACTTACGTGATGCTACAATTCTTGAGCTTGTGGCCGTGACTTGTAGCATCAGTATGAAATATACTTGATGATAACATAATTTTTTTCATTTTTTCGTTAAATAGTTAAAAAATAATTATTTCTTAGTTAAATTCTTAGTATATAAATTAATAAACGATTTGTAAATTATTGGAGTTGCAAATAAACACGTAGTGCAATGCCGGATTTAAAAAGCACAAGTCCGTAATCCACATCTTTTTGTGCCGTGCGCTGCCCGGCCGGGCAATTGGGTGAAACCATACATCCGAGGCGCGGCCCTAACTGTATGCGACTGCATTGCCACGACTCATAGTCCTAGACTAAATGACTCTCTATGTGGTACGCGCCTCGGGCGTTTAATAACTATTGTTGAATGTAAGTTTTACATTTAATATTAACTGAGCATCAACTTCTATGTGCCTCCGAGCAAAAATTGTAATATTTTACGAAAGTGAAAATGTTTTATTTCAAATCATGCCGTTATACAATCTAACGTATGAGTATATGATTTTAATACATTTTCATGTGAGAATGCTAGAGTAAAAGCAATTTTATATTGTATTATACAATCATCTTAATGATTAATGGAAAAATGTTGCACATTTTTCGGAATGTGTTTAACAGCAGCCATACAGAATTAAATTTGTATGTGTTGCAAAAAGAGTTTCATTTGAAAACAAACGAAGCTCCC
>BQMI01000162.1:55000-60000 GCA_026005395.1 Asobara japonica
TTATGAACTTAAGCATTAACTGAAGCAATAACTCAGCTTGTCTCGGCTGTTTTTGATTCGTATTGCTTAGAATCGCGGGGTCATGCAGTAGAACAAGTCCGCACAAGAGAGAGAATGGCTGACTGGCTGGCTGGCTGGCTGGCTGGCTGGCTGGCTGGCTGGCTGGCTGGCTGGCTGCTGCTGGCTGACTGACTGACTGGCCGGCTGGCTGGCTGGCTTGCTGACGGATTGGCAGGCAATTCCATTATTAGCTTGAATATAAACATAGTCTTGGACTTTATACTGATTAAATTGTGCATTCAAAAACGGCCCAACAACAGAAAAAAATAACAGCTGCACCTGCTGAATAATTGCATTAGCAGTATTGGCTGTTTTTGATTCGTATTCCTTAGTACGGCCCTCGGGCAAACGGACAAGTGGGCGGCGGGAGAGCAGGCTGAAAGCCCAGCGAATGGGCCAGTGGACAGGCGGACGATGCCAATAATTAGCTCTAGTTGCTTAAAAGCAACCGCATTCTGGGACTTTTTTTATTTCTTCTGCATTGAAAATTTGCCGAAAGAAAGAAAGAAAGAAAGAAAGAAAGAAGAAAGAAAGAAAGAAAGAGAGAAAAAAATTGAGTAATATCCCGGGCTGTTTTTGATTCGTAGTGCCTAATACGGCGTTTGGGCAGAGGGATAAGCTTGCACGAGAGTAAGCGAACAACCCGGCCCCGGGGTCGGCGGTAGGGCAGGTGATGCCAATATTTTTTTAAATCAAATTGCAAATTTTACATCGATTTGATGCTACAAGTCACGGATCGATGTGATGCTACGAATCACAGATAGATGAAGATTATCCAATACGAATCAAAAAAAATAATGAATCGATCCATGATTCGTAGCATCACATCGACCCATGATTCGTAGCATCATCTCGATCCGTGATTTGTAGCATCACCTCGATCCATGATTCGTAGCATCACATGGATCCAATACGAATCAAAAATATAATATATCGGTCTATGATTCGTAGCACAACATTGACCCAGTGATTCGTAGCATCACATCGATCGATGATTCGTAGCATCATCTCGATCCGTGATTTGTAGCATCACCTCCATCCATGATTTGTAGCATCACAGCGGTCCAATACGAATCAAAAGAATAATATAACGATCCATGATTCGTAGCATCATCTCGATCCATGACTTGTAGCATCATCTCGATCCGTGATTTGTAGCATCACCTCGATCCATGATTCGTAGCATCACCTCGATCCATGTTTTGTAGCATCACAACGGTCCAATACGAATCAAAAGAATAATATAACGATCCATGATTCGTAGCATCATCTCGATCCATGATTTGTAGCATCATCTCGATCCGTGATTTGTAGCATCACCTCGATCCATGATTCGTAGCATCACCTCGATCCATGTTTTGTAGCATCACAACGGTCCAATACGAATCAAAAGAATAATATAACGATCCATGATTCGTAGCATCATCTCGATCCATGATTTGTAGCATCACCTCGATCCATGATTCGTAGCACCACTACACTTGTATTTTGCCAAATTCACAAAATATTACTTTTCCAATCTGTTTCTTGTTACTTTTGTATCCAAATATACCTAACTTTGGCCCGATTTATCATGTTACAAGTTGTACAACTGACGGACATTATCTGTAGCATCAGTACAAAATATACTTGGTTTTTCGACAAAATTAAGTGCTATCATTATTGTATTTTGCAATATAAAAAAAGATCAGTCTTCCAACCTGGCGGAACTCTTCTTACTTACAATTCTTGGGCTAATGATGATTATTTGTAGCATTTGTATGAAATTTACTTATTTATTGAGAAAAATGGTGTTACCATTACCTTTTGTGATAGTAGAAAATATCAGTTTTGCCATTTGCTACTTATTACGTTCATATACAAACATGTTTAATTTTGACAACTAGCATGATGGTATAATTGTTGGTCTAAGGGCCATGATTTGTAGCATCAGTATGAAATAGAATTGTTTTTTCGAGTTTAATAGAGATATCATTGCATTTTACACTAAAACTTAAAACTATGACTGTTGCAATCTTAGAGCTGTTACATTCCTATATAATCTTGTTTAACTTTGACAATTTACATGATGCTACAAATGTTGAGCTGGTGGCCGTGATTTGGTGCATCAGTTTGAAATATAGTTGTTTATCGAGAAAATTAGTGTTAACATTGTCTATTATGATAATAAAAAGTATTAGTTTTTCAATCTCAGAATTGTTACATTCGTATACAAATATATCTAACTTTGACAATTTATATGATGCTACAATTCTTATGCTTGTGGCCGTTATTTTGTAGCGTCAGTCTGAAATATACTTGTTTATTGAGAAAATCAGTGCTATTTTGCATTTTACAAAATTAAAAATTATAAGTGTTGCAATCAGTTTATTATTATTTTCATATAGAAATAAGTCTAATTTTGACAACTTACATGATGCTACAATTCTGGAGCTCGTGACTGTGATTTGTAGCATCAGTATGAAATATACTTATTTATTGTTAAAATCAGTGCTATTTTGCATTTTATAAAACTAAAAACTATGGGTATTGGCAATCTGTTTGTTATGACTTTTGTATAGAAATAAGTCTAACTTTGACAATTTATATGATGCTACAATTGCTGGATTGATGGCCATAACTTGTAGCATCAGTACAAAATATAATTCTTTTCCGAGTGAAGTAGTGATATCATTGCATTTTACAATACTTAAAACTATCAGCGCTGCAATCTCAGAGCTGTTACATTAGTATATAAATATGTTTAACTTTGACAACTTACATGATGCTACAATTCTTGAGCTTGTGGCCGTGACTTGTAGCATCAGTATGAAATATACTTGTTTATTAAGAAAAGTTGGTGGGATTTTGCATTTTACAAAACTAAAAACTATGAGTTATGCAATCTGTTTGTTATTACTTTCATATATAAATATGTTTAACTTTGACAACTTACGTGATGCTACAATTCTTGAGCTTGTGGCCGTGACTTGTAGCATCAGTACGAAATATACTTGTTTATTAAGAAAAGTTGGTGGGATTTTGCATTTTACAAAACTAAAAACTATGAGTTATGCAATCTGTTTGTTATTACTTTCATATATAAATATGTTTAACTTTGACAACTTACGTGATGCTACAATTCTTGAGCTTGTGGCCGTGACTTGTAGCATCAGTACGAAATATACTTGTTTATTAAGAAAAGTTGGTGGGATTTTGCATTTTACAAAACTAAAAACTATGAATTATGCAATCTGTTTGTTATTACTTTCATATATAAATATGTTTAACTTTGACAACTTACGTGATGCTACAATTCTTGAGCTTGTGGCCGTGACTTGTAGCATCAGTATGAAATATACTTGTTTATTAAGAAAAGTTGGTGGGATTTTGCATTTTACAAAACTAAAAACTATGAGTTATGCAATCTGTTTATTATTACTTTCATATATAAATATGTTTAACTTTGACAACTTACATGATGCTACAATTCTTGAGCTTGTGGCCGTGACTTGTAGCATCAGTATGAAATATACTTGTTTATTAAGAAAAGTTGGTGGGATTTTGCATTTTACAAAACTAAAAACTATGAGTTATGCAATCTGTTTGTTATTACTTTCATATATAAATATGTTTAACTTTGACAACTTACGTGATGCTACAATTCTTGAGCTTGTGGCCGTGACTTGTAGCATCAGTATGAAATATACTTGTTTATTAAGAAAAGTTGGTGGGATTTTGCATTTTACAAAACTAAAAACTATGAGTTATGCAATCTGTTTATTATTACTTTCATATATAAATATGTTTAACTTTGACAACTTACGTGATGCTACAATTCTTGAGCTTGTGGCCGTGACTTGTAGCATCAGTACGAAATATACTTGTTTATTAAGAACAGTTGGTGGGATTTTGCATTTTACAAGACTAAAAACTATGAGTTATGCAATCTATTTGTTATTACTTTCATATATAAATATGTTTAACTTTGAGAACTTACGTGATGCTACAATTCTTGAGCTTGTGGCCGTGACTTGTAGCATCAGTATGAAATATACTTGATGATAACATAATTTTTTTCATTTTTTCGTTAAATAGTTAAAAAATAATTATTTCTTAGTTAAATTCTTAGTATATAAATTAATAAACGATTTGTAAATTATTGGAGTTGCAAATAAACACGTAGTGCAATGCCGGATTTAAAAAGCACAAGTCCGTAATCCACATCTTTTTGTGCCGTGCGCTGCCCGGCCGGGCAATTGGGTGAAACCATACATCCGAGGCGCGGCCCTAACTGTATGCGACTGCATTGCCACGACTCATAGTCCTAGACTAAATGACTCTCTATGTGGTACGCGCCTCGGGCGTTTAATAACTATTGTTGAATGTAAGTTTTACATTTAATATTAACTGAGCATCAACTTCTATGTGCCTCCGAGCAAAAATTGTAATATTTTACGAAAGTGAAAATGTTTTATTTCAAATCATGCCGTTATACAATCTAACGTATGAGTATATGATTTTAATACATTTTCATGTGAGAATGCTAGAGTAAAAGCAATTTTATATTGTATTATACAATCATCTTAATGATTAATGGAAAAATGTTGCACATTTTTCGGAATGTGTTTAACAGCAGCCATACAGAATTAAATTTGTATGTGTTGCAAAAAGAGTTTCATTTGAAAACAAACGAAGCTCCCTGGTTGATCCTGCCAGTAGTGATATGCTTGTCTCAAAGATTAAGCCATGCATGTCTCAGTACATGCCGAATTAAGGTGAAACCGCGAATGGCTCATTAAATCAGTTATGGTTCCTTAGATCGTACTCACATTTACTTGGATAACTGTGGTAATTCTAGAGCTAATACATGCAAACCAGAGTTCCGACCAGAGATGGAAGGAACGCTTTTATTAGATCAAAACCAATCGGTGGTGGGTTTACTCATCCATCGTTAACTT
>BQMI01000162.1:67500-72500 GCA_026005395.1 Asobara japonica
TCTTGGACTTTATACTGATTAAATTGTGCATTCAAAAACGGCCCAACAACAGAAAAAAATAACAGCTGCACCTGCTGAATAATTGCATTAGCAGTATTGGCTGTTTTTGATTCGTATTCCTTAGTACGGCCCTCGGGCAAACGGACAAGTGGGCGGCGGGAGAGCAGGCTGAAAGCCCAGCGAATGGGCCAGTGGACAGGCGGACGATGCCAATAATTAGCTCTAGTTGCTTAAAAGCAACCGCATTCTGGGACTTTTTTTATTTCTTCTGCATTGAAAATTTGCCGAAAGAAAGAAAGAAAGAAAGAAAGAAAGAAAGAAAGAAAGAAAGAGAGAAAAAAATTGAGTAATATCCCGGGCTGTTTTTGATTCGTAGTGCCTAATACGGCGTTTGGGCAGAGGGATAAGCTTGCACGAGAGTAAGCGAACAACCCGGCCCCGGGGTCGGCGGTAGGGCAGGTGATGCCAATATTTTTTTAAATCAAATTGCAAATTTTACATCGATTTGATGCTACAAGTCACGGATCGATGTGATGCTACGAATCACAGATAGATGAAGATTATCCAATACGAATCAAAAAAAATAATGAATCGATCCATGATTCGTAGCATCACATCGACCCATGATTCGTAGCATCATCTCGATCCGTGATTTGTAGCATCACCTCGATCCATGATTCGTAGCATCACATGGATCCAATACGAATCAAAAATATAATATATCGGTCTATGATTCGTAGCACAACATTGACCCAGTGATTCGTAGCATCACATCGATCGATGATTCGTAGCATCATCTCGATCCGTGATTTGTAGCATCACCTCCATCCATGATTTGTAGCATCACAGCGGTCCAATACGAATCAAAAGAATAATATAACGATCCATGATTCGTAGCATCATCTCGATCCATGACTTGTAGCATCATCTCGATCCGTGATTTGTAGCATCACCTCGATCCATGATTCGTAGCATCACCTCGATCCATGTTTTGTAGCATCACAACGGTCCAATACGAATCAAAAGAATAATATAACGATCCATGATTCGTAGCATCATCTCGATCCATGATTTGTAGCATCATCTCGATCCGTGATTTGTAGCATCACCTCGATCCATGATTCGTAGCATCACCTCGATCCATGTTTTGTAGCATCACAACGGTCCAATACGAATCAAAAGAATAATATAACGATCCATGATTCGTAGCATCATCTCGATCCATGATTTGTAGCATCACCTCGATCCATGATTCGTAGCACCACTACACTTGTATTTTGCCAAATTCACAAAATATTACTTTTCCAATCTGTTTCTTGTTACTTTTGTATCCAAATATACCTAACTTTGGCCCGATTTATCATGTTACAAGTTGTACAACTGACGGACATTATCTGTAGCATCAGTACAAAATATACTTGGTTTTTCGACAAAATTAAGTGCTATCATTATTGTATTTTGCAATATAAAAAAAGATCAGTCTTCCAACCTGGCGGAACTCTTCTTACTTACAATTCTTGGGCTAATGATGATTATTTGTAGCATTTGTATGAAATTTACTTATTTATTGAGAAAAATGGTGTTACCATTACCTTTTGTGATAGTAGAAAATATCAGTTTTGCCATTTGCTACTTATTACGTTCATATACAAACATGTTTAATTTTGACAACTAGCATGATGGTATAATTGTTGGTCTAAGGGCCATGATTTGTAGCATCAGTATGAAATAGAATTGTTTTTTCGAGTTTAATAGAGATATCATTGCATTTTACACTAAAACTTAAAACTATGACTGTTGCAATCTTAGAGCTGTTACATTCCTATATAATCTTGTTTAACTTTGACAATTTACATGATGCTACAAATGTTGAGCTGGTGGCCGTGATTTGGTGCATCAGTTTGAAATATAGTTGTTTATCGAGAAAATTAGTGTTAACATTGTCTATTATGATAATAAAAAGTATTAGTTTTTCAATCTCAGAATTGTTACATTCGTATACAAATATATCTAACTTTGACAATTTATATGATGCTACAATTCTTATGCTTGTGGCCGTTATTTTGTAGCGTCAGTCTGAAATATACTTGTTTATTGAGAAAATCAGTGCTATTTTGCATTTTACAAAATTAAAAATTATAAGTGTTGCAATCAGTTTATTATTATTTTCATATAGAAATAAGTCTAATTTTGACAACTTACATGATGCTACAATTCTGGAGCTCGTGACTGTGATTTGTAGCATCAGTATGAAATATACTTATTTATTGTTAAAATCAGTGCTATTTTGCATTTTATAAAACTAAAAACTATGGGTATTGGCAATCTGTTTGTTATGACTTTTGTATAGAAATAAGTCTAACTTTGACAATTTATATGATGCTACAATTGCTGGATTGATGGCCATAACTTGTAGCATCAGTACAAAATATAATTCTTTTCCGAGTGAAGTAGTGATATCATTGCATTTTACAATACTTAAAACTATCAGCGCTGCAATCTCAGAGCTGTTACATTAGTATATAAATATGTTTAACTTTGACAACTTACATGATGCTACAATTCTTGAGCTTGTGGCCGTGACTTGTAGCATCAGTATGAAATATACTTGTTTATTAAGAAAAGTTGGTGGGATTTTGCATTTTACAAAACTAAAAACTATGAGTTATGCAATCTGTTTGTTATTACTTTCATATATAAATATGTTTAACTTTGACAACTTACGTGATGCTACAATTCTCGAGCTTGTGGCCGTGACTTGTAGCATCAGTACGAAATATACTTGTTTATTAAGAAAAGTTGGTGGGATTTTGCATTTTACAAAACTAAAAACTATGAGTTATGCAATCTGTTTGTTATTACTTTCATATATAAATATGTTTAACTTTGACAACTTACGTGATGCTACAATTCTTGAGCTTGTGGCCGTGACTTGTAGCATCAGTACGAAATATACTTGTTTATTAAGAAAGGTTGGTGGGATTTTGCATTTTACAAAACTAAAAACTATGAATTATGCAATCTGTTTGTTATTACTTTCATATATAAATATGTTTAACTTTGACAACTTACGTGATGCTACAATTCTTGAGCTTGTGGCCGTGACTTGTAGCATCAGTATGAAATATACTTGTTTATTAAGAAAAGTTGGTGGGATTTTGCATTTTACAAAACTAAAAACTATGAGTTATGCAATCTGTTTATTATTACTTTCATATATAAATATGTTTAACTTTGACAACTTACATGATGCTACAATTCTTGAGCTTGTGGCCGTGACTTGTAGCATCAGTATGAAATATACTTGTTTATTAAGAAAAGTTGGTGGGATTTTGCATTTTACAAAACTAAAAACTATGAGTTATGCAATCTGTTTGTTATTACTTTCATATATAAATATGTTTAACTTTGACAACTTACGTGATGCTACAATTCTTGAGCTTGTGGCCGTGACTTGTAGCATCAGTATGAAATATACTTGTTTATTAAGAAAAGTTGGTGGGATTTTGCATTTTACAAAACTAAAAACTATGAGTTATGCAATCTGTTTATTATTACTTTCATATATAAATATGTTTAACTTTGACAACTTACGTGATGCTACAATTCTTGAGCTTGTGGCCGTGACTTGTAGCATCAGTACGAAATATACTTGTTTATTAAGAACAGTTGGTGGGATTTTGCATTTTACAAGACTAAAAACTATGAGTTATGCAATCTATTTGTTATTACTTTCATATATAAATATGTTTAACTTTGAGAACTTACGTGATGCTACAATTCTTGAGCTTGTAGCCATGACTTGTAGCATCAGTATGAAATATACTTGTTTATTAAGAAAAGTTGGTGGGATTTTGCATTTTACAAAACTAAAAACTATGAGTTATGCAATCTGTTTGTTATTACTTTCATATATAAATATGTTTAACTTTGACAACTTACGTGATGCTACAATTCTTGAGCTTGTGGCCGTGACTTGTAGCATCAGTATGAAATATACTTGATGATAACATAATTTTTTTCATTTTTTCGTTAAATAGTTAAAAAATAATTATTTCTTAGTTAAATTCTTAGTATATAAATTAATAAACGATTTGTAAATTATTGGAGTTGCAAATAAACACGTAGTGCAATGCCGGATTTAAAAAGCACAAGTCCGTAATCCACATCTTTTTGTGCCGTGCGCTGCCCGGCCGGGCAATTGGGTGAAACCATACATCCGAGGCGCGGCCCTAACTGTATGCGACTGCATTGCCACGACTCATAGTCCTAGACTAAATGACTCTCTATGTGGTACGCGCCTCGGGCGTTTAATAACTATTGTTGAATGTAAGTTTTACATTTAATATTAACTGAGCATCAACTTCTATGTGCCTCCGAGCAAAAATTGTAATATTTTACGAAAGTGAAAATGTTTTATTTCAAATCATGCCGTTATACAATCTAACGTATGAGTATATGATTTTAATACATTTTCATGTGAGAATGCTAGAGTAAAAGCAATTTTATATTGTATTATACAATCATCTTAATGATTAATGGAAAAATGTTGCACATTTTTCGGAATGTGTTTAACAGCAGCCATACAGAATTAAATTTGTATGTGTTGCAAAAAGAGTTTCATTTGAAAACAAACGAAGCTCCCTGGTTGATCCTGCCAGTAGTGATATGCTTGTCTCAAAGATTAAGCCATGCATGTCTCAGTACATGCCGAATTAAGGTGAAACCGCGAATGGCTCATTAAATCAGTTATGGTTCCTTAGACTCGATATCAAGGGTGCCTTCGACAATGTATGGTGGCCAAGCATTTTTCGGGAACTCAGAAACAAAAACTGCCCAAAGAAACTCTACCTACTGATACAAAACTACCTAGAAAACCGAAAAGCCATTATGAGAGACTATGACAACATAGTCGAAAAGAAGCTCACGAAAGGTTGTCCGCAAGGCTCAATTCTTGGACCCACACTCTGGAACCTAATATTCGACTCAAACCTAAAAAT
>BQMI01000162.1:82500-85000 GCA_026005395.1 Asobara japonica
TCCATGATTTGTAGCATCACAGCGGTCCAATACGAATCAAAAGAATAATATAACGATCCATGATTCGTAGCATCATCTCGATCCATGACTTGTAGCATCATCTCGATCCGTGATTTGTAGCATCACCTCGATCCATGATTCGTAGCATCACCTCGATCCATGTTTTGTAGCATCACAACGGTCCAATACGAATCAAAAGAATAATATAACGATCCATGATTCGTAGCATCATCTCGATCCATGATTTGTAGCATCATCTCGATCCGTGATTTGTAGCATCACCTCGATCCATGATTCGTAGCATCACCTCGATCCATGTTTTGTAGCATCACAACGGTCCAATACGAATCAAAAGAATAATATAACGATCCATGATTCGTAGCATCATCTCGATCCATGATTTGTAGCATCACCTCGATCCATGATTCGTAGCACCACTACACTTGTATTTTGCCAAATTCACAAAATATTACTTTTCCAATCTGTTTCTTGTTACTTTTGTATCCAAATATACCTAACTTTGGCCCGATTTATCATGTTACAAGTTGTACAACTGACGGACATTATCTGTAGCATCAGTACAAAATATACTTGGTTTTTCGACAAAATTAAGTGCTATCATTATTGTATTTTGCAATATAAAAAAAGATCAGTCTTCCAACCTGGCGGAACTCTTCTTACTTACAATTCTTGGGCTAATGATGATTATTTGTAGCATTTGTATGAAATTTACTTATTTATTGAGAAAAATGGTGTTACCATTACCTTTTGTGATAGTAGAAAATATCAGTTTTGCCATTTGCTACTTATTACGTTCATATACAAACATGTTTAATTTTGACAACTAGCATGATGGTATAATTGTTGGTCTAAGGGCCATGATTTGTAGCATCAGTATGAAATAGAATTGTTTTTTCGAGTTTAATAGAGATATCATTGCATTTTACACTAAAACTTAAAACTATGACTGTTGCAATCTTAGAGCTGTTACATTCCTATATAATCTTGTTTAACTTTGACAATTTACATGATGCTACAAATGTTGAGCTGGTGGCCGTGATTTGGTGCATCAGTTTGAAATATAGTTGTTTATCGAGAAAATTAGTGTTAACATTGTCTATTATGATAATAAAAAGTATTAGTTTTTCAATCTCAGAATTGTTACATTCGTATACAAATATATCTAACTTTGACAATTTATATGATGCTACAATTCTTATGCTTGTGGCCGTTATTTTGTAGCGTCAGTCTGAAATATACTTGTTTATTGAGAAAATCAGTGCTATTTTGCATTTTACAAAATTAAAAATTATAAGTGTTGCAATCAGTTTATTATTATTTTCATATAGAAATAAGTCTAATTTTGACAACTTACATGATGCTACAATTCTGGAGCTCGTGACTGTGATTTGTAGCATCAGTATGAAATATACTTATTTATTGTTAAAATCAGTGCTATTTTGCATTTTATAAAACTAAAAACTATGGGTATTGGCAATCTGTTTGTTATGACTTTTGTATAGAAATAAGTCTAACTTTGACAATTTATATGATGCTACAATTGCTGGATTGATGGCCATAACTTGTAGCATCAGTACAAAATATAATTCTTTTCCGAGTGAAGTAGTGATATCATTGCATTTTACAATACTTAAAACTATCAGCGCTGCAATCTCAGAGCTGTTACATTAGTATATAAATATGTTTAACTTTGACAACTTACATGATGCTACAATTCTTGAGCTTGTGGCCGTGACTTGTAGCATCAGTATGAAATATACTTGTTTATTAAGAAAAGTTGGTGGGATTTTGCATTTTACAAAACTAAAAACTATGAGTTATGCAATCTGTTTGTTATTACTTTCATATATAAATATGTTTAACTTTGACAACTTACGTGATGCTACAATTCTCGAGCTTGTGGCCGTGACTTGTAGCATCAGTACGAAATATACTTGTTTATTAAGAAAAGTTGGTGGGATTTTGCATTTTACAAAACTAAAAACTATGAGTTATGCAATCTGTTTGTTATTACTTTCATATATAAATATGTTTAACTTTGACAACTTACGTGATGCTACAATTCTTGAGCTTGTGGCCGTGACTTGTAGCATCAGTACGAAATATACTTGTTTATTAAGAAAGGTTGGTGGGATTTTGCATTTTACAAAACTAAAAACTATGAATTATGCAATCTGTTTGTTATTACTTTCATATATAAATATGTTTAACTTTGACAACTTACGTGATGCTACAATTCTTGAGCTTGTGGCCGTGACTTGTAGCATCAGTATGAAATATACTTGTTTATTAAGAAAAGTTGGTGGGATTTTGCATTTTACAAAACTAAAAACTATGAGTTATGCAATCTGTTTATTATTACTTTCATATATAAATATGTTTAACTTTGACAACTTACATGATGCTACAATTCTTGAGCTTGTGGCCGTGACTTGTAGCATCAGTATGAAATATACTTGTTTATTAAGAAAAGTTGGTG
>BQMI01000162.1:95000-97500 GCA_026005395.1 Asobara japonica
TCATCTCGATCCGTGATTTGTAGCATCACCTCGATCCATGATTCGTAGCATCACCTCGATCCATGTTTTGTAGCATCACAACGGTCCAATACGAATCAAAAGAATAATATAACGATCCATGATTCGTAGCATCATCTCGATCCATGATTTGTAGCATCATCTCGATCCGTGATTTGTAGCATCACCTCGATCCATGATTCGTAGCATCACCTCGATCCATGTTTTGTAGCATCACAACGGTCCAATACGAATCAAAAGAATAATATAACGATCCATGATTCGTAGCATCATCTCGATCCATGATTTGTAGCATCACCTCGATCCATGATTCGTAGCACCACTACACTTGTATTTTGCCAAATTCACAAAATATTACTTTTCCAATCTGTTTCTTGTTACTTTTGTATCCAAATATACCTAACTTTGGCCCGATTTATCATGTTACAAGTTGTACAACTGACGGACATTATCTGTAGCATCAGTACAAAATATACTTGGTTTTTCGACAAAATTAAGTGCTATCATTATTGTATTTTGCAATATAAAAAAAGATCAGTCTTCCAACCTGGCGGAACTCTTCTTACTTACAATTCTTGGGCTAATGATGATTATTTGTAGCATTTGTATGAAATTTACTTATTTATTGAGAAAATGGTGTTACCATTACCTTTTGTGATAGTAGAAAATATCAGTTTTGCCATTTGCTACTTATTACGTTCATATACAAACATGTTTAATTTTGACAACTAGCATGATGGTATAATTGTTGGTCTAAGGGCCATGATTTGTAGCATCAGTATGAAATAGAATTGTTTTTTCGAGTTTAATAGAGATATCATTGCATTTTACACTAAAACTTAAAACTATGACTGTTGCAATCTTAGAGCTGTTACATTCCTATATAATCTTGTTTAACTTTGACAATTTACATGATGCTACAAATGTTGAGCTGGTGGCCGTGATTTGGTGCATCAGTTTGAAATATAGTTGTTTATCGAGAAAATTAGTGTTAACATTGTCTATTATGATAATAAAAAGTATTAGTTTTTCAATCTCAGAATTGTTACATTCGTATACAAATATATCTAACTTTGACAATTTATATGATGCTACAATTCTTATGCTTGTGGCCGTTATTTTGTAGCGTCAGTCTGAAATATACTTGTTTATTGAGAAAATCAGTGCTATTTTGCATTTTACAAAATTAAAAATTATAAGTGTTGCAATCAGTTTATTATTATTTTCATATAGAAATAAGTCTAATTTTGACAACTTACATGATGCTACAATTCTGGAGCTCGTGACTGTGATTTGTAGCATCAGTATGAAATATACTTATTTATTGTTAAAATCAGTGCTATTTTGCATTTTATAAAACTAAAAACTATGGGTATTGGCAATCTGTTTGTTATGACTTTTGTATAGAAATAAGTCTAACTTTGACAATTTATATGATGCTACAATTGCTGGATTGATGGCCATAACTTGTAGCATCAGTACAAAATATAATTCTTTTCCGAGTGAAGTAGTGATATCATTGCATTTTACAATACTTAAAACTATCAGCGCTGCAATCTCAGAGCTGTTACATTAGTATATAAATATGTTTAACTTTGACAACTTACATGATGCTACAATTCTTGAGCTTGTGGCCGTGACTTGTAGCATCAGTATGAAATATACTTGTTTATTAAGAAAAGTTGGTGGGATTTTGCATTTTACAAAACTAAAAACTATGAGTTATGCAATCTGTTTGTTATTACTTTCATATATAAATATGTTTAACTTTGACAACTTACGTGATGCTACAATTCTCGAGCTTGTGGCCGTGACTTGTAGCATCAGTACGAAATATACTTGTTTATTAAGAAAAGTTGGTGGGATTTTGCATTTTACAAAACTAAAAACTATGAGTTATGCAATCTGTTTGTTATTACTTTCATATATAAATATGTTTAACTTTGACAACTTACGTGATGCTACAATTCTTGAGCTTGTGGCCGTGACTTGTAGCATCAGTACGAAATATACTTGTTTATTAAGAAAGGTTGGTGGGATTTTGCATTTTACAAAACTAAAAACTATGAATTATGCAATCTGTTTGTTATTACTTTCATATATAAATATGTTTAACTTTGACAACTTACGTGATGCTACAATTCTTGAGCTTGTGGCCGTGACTTGTAGCATCAGTATGAAATATACTTGTTTATTAAGAAAAGTTGGTGGGATTTTGCATTTTACAAAACTAAAAACTATGAGTTATGCAATCTGTTTATTATTACTTTCATATATAAATATGTTTAACTTTGACAACTTACATGATGCTACAATTCTTGAGCTTGTGGCCGTGACTTGTAGCATCAGTATGAAATATACTTGTTTATTAAGAAAAGTTGGTGGGATTTTGCATTTTACAAAACTAAAAACTATGAGTTATGCAATCTGTTTGTTATTACTTTCATATATAAATATGTTTAACTTTGACAACTTACGTGAT
>BQMI01000162.1:107500-110000 GCA_026005395.1 Asobara japonica
ATCCATGATTCGTAGCATCATCTCGATCCATGATTTGTAGCATCACCTCGATCCATGATTCGTAGCACCACTACACTTGTATTTTGCCAAATTCACAAAATATTACTTTTCCAATCTGTTTCTTGTTACTTTTGTATCCAAATATACCTAACTTTGGCCCGATTTATCATGTTACAAGTTGTACAACTGACGGACATTATCTGTAGCATCAGTACAAAATATACTTGGTTTTTCGACAAAATTAAGTGCTATCATTATTGTATTTTGCAATATAAAAAAAGATCAGTCTTCCAACCTGGCGGAACTCTTCTTACTTACAATTCTTGGGCTAATGATGATTATTTGTAGCATTTGTATGAAATTTACTTATTTATTGAGAAAAATGGTGTTACCATTACCTTTTGTGATAGTAGAAAATATCAGTTTTGCCATTTGCTACTTATTACGTTCATATACAAACATGTTTAATTTTGACAACTAGCATGATGGTATAATTGTTGGTCTAAGGGCCATGATTTGTAGCATCAGTATGAAATAGAATTGTTTTTTCGAGTTTAATAGAGATATCATTGCATTTTACACTAAAACTTAAAACTATGACTGTTGCAATCTTAGAGCTGTTACATTCCTATATAATCTTGTTTAACTTTGACAATTTACATGATGCTACAAATGTTGAGCTGGTGGCCGTGATTTGGTGCATCAGTTTGAAATATAGTTGTTTATCGAGAAAATTAGTGTTAACATTGTCTATTATGATAATAAAAAGTATTAGTTTTTCAATCTCAGAATTGTTACATTCGTATACAAATATATCTAACTTTGACAATTTATATGATGCTACAATTCTTATGCTTGTGGCCGTTATTTTGTAGCGTCAGTCTGAAATATACTTGTTTATTGAGAAAATCAGTGCTATTTTGCATTTTACAAAATTAAAAATTATAAGTGTTGCAATCAGTTTATTATTATTTTCATATAGAAATAAGTCTAATTTTGACAACTTACATGATGCTACAATTCTGGAGCTCGTGACTGTGATTTGTAGCATCAGTATGAAATATACTTATTTATTGTTAAAATCAGTGCTATTTTGCATTTTATAAAACTAAAAACTATGGGTATTGGCAATCTGTTTGTTATGACTTTTGTATAGAAATAAGTCTAACTTTGACAATTTATATGATGCTACAATTGCTGGATTGATGGCCATAACTTGTAGCATCAGTACAAAATATAATTCTTTTCCGAGTGAAGTAGTGATATCATTGCATTTTACAATACTTAAAACTATCAGCGCTGCAATCTCAGAGCTGTTACATTAGTATATAAATATGTTTAACTTTGACAACTTACATGATGCTACAATTCTTGAGCTTGTGGCCGTGACTTGTAGCATCAGTATGAAATATACTTGTTTATTAAGAAAAGTTGGTGGGATTTTGCATTTTACAAAACTAAAAACTATGAGTTATGCAATCTGTTTGTTATTACTTTCATATATAAATATGTTTAACTTTGACAACTTACGTGATGCTACAATTCTCGAGCTTGTGGCCGTGACTTGTAGCATCAGTACGAAATATACTTGTTTATTAAGAAAAGTTGGTGGGATTTTGCATTTTACAAAACTAAAAACTATGAGTTATGCAATCTGTTTGTTATTACTTTCATATATAAATATGTTTAACTTTGACAACTTACGTGATGCTACAATTCTTGAGCTTGTGGCCGTGACTTGTAGCATCAGTACGAAATATACTTGTTTATTAAGAAAGGTTGGTGGGATTTTGCATTTTACAAAACTAAAAACTATGAATTATGCAATCTGTTTGTTATTACTTTCATATATAAATATGTTTAACTTTGACAACTTACGTGATGCTACAATTCTTGAGCTTGTGGCCGTGACTTGTAGCATCAGTATGAAATATACTTGTTTATTAAGAAAAGTTGGTGGGATTTTGCATTTTACAAAACTAAAAACTATGAGTTATGCAATCTGTTTATTATTACTTTCATATATAAATATGTTTAACTTTGACAACTTACATGATGCTACAATTCTTGAGCTTGTGGCCGTGACTTGTAGCATCAGTATGAAATATACTTGTTTATTAAGAAAAGTTGGTGGGATTTTGCATTTTACAAAACTAAAAACTATGAGTTATGCAATCTGTTTGTTATTACTTTCATATATAAATATGTTTAACTTTGACAACTTACGTGATGCTACAATTCTTGAGCTTGTGGCCGTGACTTGTAGCATCAGTATGAAATATACTTGTTTATTAAGAAAAGTTGGTGGGATTTTGCATTTTACAAAACTAAAAACTATGAGTTATGCAATCTGTTTATTATTACTTTCATATATAAATATGTTTAACTTTGACAACTTACGTGATGCTACAATTCTTGAGCTTGTGGCCGTGACTTGTAGCATCAGTACGAAATATACTTGTTTATTAAGAACAGTTGGTGGGATTTTGCATTTTACAAG
>BQMI01000162.1:120000-122500 GCA_026005395.1 Asobara japonica
AATATTACTTTTCCAATCTGTTTCTTGTTACTTTTGTATCCAAATATACCTAACTTTGGCCCGATTTATCATGTTACAAGTTGTACAACTGACGGACATTATCTGTAGCATCAGTACAAAATATACTTGGTTTTTTCGACAAAATTAAGTGCTATCATTATTGTATTTTGCAATATAAAAAAAGATCAGTCTTCCAACCTGGCGGAACTCTTCTTACTTACAATTCTTGGGCTAATGATGATTATTTGTAGCATTTGTATGAAATTTACTTATTTATTGAGAAAAATGGTGTTACCATTACCTTTTGTGATAGTAGAAAATATCAGTTTTGCCATTTGCTACTTATTACGTTCATATACAAACATGTTTAATTTTGACAACTAGCATGATGGTATAATTGTTGGTCTAAGGGCCATGATTTGTAGCATCAGTATGAAATAGAATTGTTTTTTCGAGTTTAATAGAGATATCATTGCATTTTACACTAAAACTTAAAACTATGACTGTTGCAATCTTAGAGCTGTTACATTCCTATATAATCTTGTTTAACTTTGACAATTTACATGATGCTACAAATGTTGAGCTGGTGGCCGTGATTTGGTGCATCAGTTTGAAATATAGTTGTTTATCGAGAAAATTAGTGTTAACATTGTCTATTATGATAATAAAAAGTATTAGTTTTTCAATCTCAGAATTGTTACATTCGTATACAAATATATCTAACTTTGACAATTTATATGATGCTACAATTCTTATGCTTGTGGCCGTTATTTTGTAGCGTCAGTCTGAAATATACTTGTTTATTGAGAAAATCAGTGCTATTTTGCATTTTACAAAATTAAAAATTATAAGTGTTGCAATCAGTTTATTATTATTTTCATATAGAAATAAGTCTAATTTTGACAACTTACATGATGCTACAATTCTGGAGCTCGTGACTGTGATTTGTAGCATCAGTATGAAATATACTTATTTATTGTTAAAATCAGTGCTATTTTGCATTTTATAAAACTAAAAACTATGGGTATTGGCAATCTGTTTGTTATGACTTTTGTATAGAAATAAGTCTAACTTTGACAATTTATATGATGCTACAATTGCTGGATTGATGGCCATAACTTGTAGCATCAGTACAAAATATAATTCTTTTCCGAGTGAAGTAGTGATATCATTGCATTTTACAATACTTAAAACTATCAGCGCTGCAATCTCAGAGCTGTTACATTAGTATATAAATATGTTTAACTTTGACAACTTACATGATGCTACAATTCTTGAGCTTGTGGCCGTGACTTGTAGCATCAGTATGAAATATACTTGTTTATTAAGAAAAGTTGGTGGGATTTTGCATTTTACAAAACTAAAAACTATGAGTTATGCAATCTGTTTGTTATTACTTTCATATATAAATATGTTTAACTTTGACAACTTACGTGATGCTACAATTCTCGAGCTTGTGGCCGTGACTTGTAGCATCAGTACGAAATATACTTGTTTATTAAGAAAAGTTGGTGGGATTTTGCATTTTACAAAACTAAAAACTATGAGTTATGCAATCTGTTTGTTATTACTTTCATATATAAATATGTTTAACTTTGACAACTTACGTGATGCTACAATTCTTGAGCTTGTGGCCGTGACTTGTAGCATCAGTACGAAATATACTTGTTTATTAAGAAAGGTTGGTGGGATTTTGCATTTTACAAAACTAAAAACTATGAATTATGCAATCTGTTTGTTATTACTTTCATATATAAATATGTTTAACTTTGACAACTTACGTGATGCTACAATTCTTGAGCTTGTGGCCGTGACTTGTAGCATCAGTATGAAATATACTTGTTTATTAAGAAAAGTTGGTGGGATTTTGCATTTTACAAAACTAAAAACTATGAGTTATGCAATCTGTTTATTATTACTTTCATATATAAATATGTTTAACTTTGACAACTTACATGATGCTACAATTCTTGAGCTTGTGGCCGTGACTTGTAGCATCAGTATGAAATATACTTGTTTATTAAGAAAAGTTGGTGGGATTTTGCATTTTACAAAACTAAAAACTATGAGTTATGCAATCTGTTTGTTATTACTTTCATATATAAATATGTTTACTTTGACAACTTACGTGATGCTACAATTCTTGAGCTTGTGGCCGTGACTTGTAGCATCAGTATGAAATATACTTGTTTATTAAGAAAAGTTGGTGGGATTTTGCATTTTACAAAACTAAAAACTATGAGTTATGCAATCTGTTTATTATTACTTTCATATATAAATATGTTTAACTTTGACAACTTACGTGATGCTACAATTCTTGAGCTTGTGGCCGTGACTTGTAGCATCAGTACGAAATATACTTGTTTATTAAGAACAGTTGGTGGGATTTTGCATTTTACAAGACTAAAAACTATGAGTTATGCAATCTATTTGTTATTACTTTCATATATAAATATGTTTAACTTTGAGAACTTACGTGATGCTACAATTCTTGAGCTTG
>BQMI01000162.1:132500-134555 GCA_026005395.1 Asobara japonica
CATTATCTGTAGCATCAGTACAAAATATACTTGGTTTTTCGACAAAATTAAGTGCTATCATTATTGTATTTTGCAATATAAAAAAAGATCAGTCTTCCAACCTGGCGGAACTCTTCTTACTTACAATTCTTGGGCTAATGATGATTATTTGTAGCATTTGTATGAAATTTACTTATTTATTGAGAAAAATGGTGTTACCATTACCTTTTGTGATAGTAGAAAATATCAGTTTTGCCATTTGCTACTTATTACGTTCATATACAAACATGTTTAATTTTGACAACTAGCATGATGGTATAATTGTTGGTCTAAGGGCCATGATTTGTAGCATCAGTATGAAATAGAATTGTTTTTTCGAGTTTAATAGAGATATCATTGCATTTTACACTAAAACTTAAAACTATGACTGTTGCAATCTTAGAGCTGTTACATTCCTATATAATCTTGTTTAACTTTGACAATTTACATGATGCTACAAATGTTGAGCTGGTGGCCGTGATTTGGTGCATCAGTTTGAAATATAGTTGTTTATCGAGAAAATTAGTGTTAACATTGTCTATTATGATAATAAAAAGTATTAGTTTTTCAATCTCAGAATTGTTACATTCGTATACAAATATATCTAACTTTGACAATTTATATGATGCTACAATTCTTATGCTTGTGGCCGTTATTTTGTAGCGTCAGTCTGAAATATACTTGTTTATTGAGAAAATCAGTGCTATTTTGCATTTTACAAAATTAAAAATTATAAGTGTTGCAATCAGTTTATTATTATTTTCATATAGAAATAAGTCTAATTTTGACAACTTACATGATGCTACAATTCTGGAGCTCGTGACTGTGATTTGTAGCATCAGTATGAAATATACTTATTTATTGTTAAAATCAGTGCTATTTTGCATTTTATAAAACTAAAAACTATGGGTATTGGCAATCTGTTTGTTATGACTTTTGTATAGAAATAAGTCTAACTTTGACAATTTATATGATGCTACAATTGCTGGATTGATGGCCATAACTTGTAGCATCAGTACAAAATATAATTCTTTTCCGAGTGAAGTAGTGATATCATTGCATTTTACAATACTTAAAACTATCAGCGCTGCAATCTCAGAGCTGTTACATTAGTATATAAATATGTTTAACTTTGACAACTTACATGATGCTACAATTCTTGAGCTTGTGGCCGTGACTTGTAGCATCAGTATGAAATATACTTGTTTATTAAGAAAAGTTGGTGGGATTTTGCATTTTACAAAACTAAAAACTATGAGTTATGCAATCTGTTTGTTATTACTTTCATATATAAATATGTTTAACTTTGACAACTTACGTGATGCTACAATTCTCGAGCTTGTGGCCGTGACTTGTAGCATCAGTACGAAATATACTTGTTTATTAAGAAAAGTTGGTGGGATTTTGCATTTTACAAAACTAAAAACTATGAGTTATGCAATCTGTTTGTTATTACTTTCATATATAAATATGTTTAACTTTGACAACTTACGTGATGCTACAATTCTTGAGCTTGTGGCCGTGACTTGTAGCATCAGTACGAAATATACTTGTTTATTAAGAAAGGTTGGTGGGATTTTGCATTTTACAAAACTAAAAACTATGAATTATGCAATCTGTTTGTTATTACTTTCATATATAAATATGTTTAACTTTGACAACTTACGTGATGCTACAATTCTTGAGCTTGTGGCCGTGACTTGTAGCATCAGTATGAAATATACTTGTTTATTAAGAAAAGTTGGTGGGATTTTGCATTTTACAAAACTAAAAACTATGAGTTATGCAATCTGTTTATTATTACTTTCATATATAAATATGTTTAACTTTGACAACTTACATGATGCTACAATTCTTGAGCTTGTGGCCGTGACTTGTAGCATCAGTATGAAATATACTTGTTTATTAAGAAAAGTTGGTGGGATTTTGCATTTTACAAAACTAAAAACTATGAGTTATGCAATCTGTTTGTTATTACTTTCATATATAAATATGTTTAACTTTGACAACTTACGTGATGCTACAATTCTTGAGCTT
>BQMI01000163.1:0-135633 GCA_026005395.1 Asobara japonica
GTTTCGGAATAGAGTTGAAAGTTAAATTTTAGGGTAACTTTCCTCCAACTCTATCCGAACTTTATACCAGGATAGAGTTGAGTGTTGGAATTTGGGGTTACTTTCCCCCAACTCTATCAGAGCTTTATACCGGGATAGAGTTGAACGTTGGACTTTGCCCCAACTCCATCCGAACTTTGTTTCGGAATAGAGTTGAAAGTTAAATTTTAGGGTAACTTTCCTCCAACTCTATCCGAACTTTATACCGGGACCGAGTTGAATGTTCGACTTTGGGGGTACTTTCCCCCAACTCTATCCGAACTTTATACCGGGATAGAGTTGAATGTTGGACTTTGCGGTTACTTTGCCCCAACTCTATCCGAACTTTGTTTCGGAATAGAGTTGGAAGTTAAATTTTAGGGTAACTTTCCTCCAACTCTATCCGAACTTTATACCGGGATCGAGTTGAATGTTCGACTTTGGGGGTACTTTCCCCCAACTCTATCCGAGCTTTATACCGGGATAGAGTTGAACGTTGGACTTTGCCCCAACTCCATCCGAACTTTGTTTCGGAATAGAGTTGAAAGTTAAATTTTAGGGTAACTTTCCCCCAACTCTATCCGAACTTTATACCGGGACCGAGTTGAATGTTCGACTTTGGGGGTACTTTCCCCCAACTCTATCCGAACTTTATACCGGGATAGAGTTGAATGTTGGACTTTGCGGTTACTTTGCCCCAACTCTATCCGGACTTTGTTTCGGAATAGAGTTGGAAGTAATTTTAGGGTAACTTTCCTCCAACTCTATCCGAACTTTATACCAGGATCGAGTTGAATGTTCGAATTTGGGGGTACTTTCCCCAACTCTATCCGAATTTATACCGGGATAGAGTTGAACGTTGGACTTTGCCCCAACTCTATCCGAACTTTGTTTCGGAATAGAGTTGAAAGTTGAACTTTAGGGTAACTTTCCTCCAACTCTATCCGAATTTATCCAGGATAGAGTTGAGTGTTGGAATTTGGGGTTACTTTCCCCCAACTCTATCCGAACTTTATACCGGGATAGAGTTGAACGTTGGACTTTGCGGTTACTTTGCCCCAACTCTATCCGAACTTTGTTTCGGAATAGAGTTGAAAGTTAAATTTTAGGGTAACTTTCCTCCAACTCTATCCGAACTTTATACCGGGACCGAGTTGAATGTTCGACTTTGGGGGTACTTTCCCCCAACTCTATCCGAACTTTATACCGGGATAGAGTTGAATGTTGACTTTGCGGTTACTTTGCCCCGAACTTTGTTTCGGAATAGAGTTGAAGTTAAATTTTAGGGTAACTTTCCTCCAACTCTATCCGAACTTTATACCGGGATGAGAGTTGAATGTTCGACTTGGGGGTACTTTCCCCAACTCTATCCGAACTTTATACCGGGATAGAGTTGGACTTTGCCCCAACTCTATCCGAACTTTGTTTCGGAATAGAGTTGCAAATTGAACTTAGGGTAACTTTCCCCCAACTCTATCAGAACTTTATACCGGGATATAGTTGAGTGTGGAATTTGGGTTACTTTCCCCCAACTCTATCCGAACTTTATACCGGGATAGAGTGAATGTTGGACTTTGCGGTTACTTTGCCCCAACTCTATCCGAACTTTGTTTCGGAATAGAGTTGAAAGTTAAATTTTAGGGTAACTTTCCTCCAACTCTATCCGAACTTTATACCGGGATAGAGTTGAACGTTGGACTTTGCCCCAACTCTATCCGAACTTTGTTTCGGAATAGAGTTGAAAGTTGAACTTTAGGGTAAGTTTCCCCCAACTCTATCAGAACTTTATACCGGGATATAGTTGAGTGTTATAATTTGGGGTTACTTTCCCCAACTCTATCCGAACTTATACGGGGATAGAGCTGAATGTTGGACTTTGCGGTTACTTTGCCCAACTCTATCCGAAGTTTGTTTCGGAATAGAGTTGAAAGTTAAATTTTAGGGTAACTTTCCTCCAACTCTATCCGAACTTTATACCGGATAGAGTTGAATGTTGGACTTTGCGGTTACTTTGCCCCAACTCTATCCGAACTTTGTTTCGGAATAGAGTTTGAAAGTTAACTTTAGGGTAACTTTCCTCCAACTCTAGATCCGAACTTTATAACCGGGATCGAGTTGAATGTTCGACTTTGGGGGTACTTTCCCCCAACTCTATCCGAACTTTATACCGGGATAGAGTTGGACTTTGCCCCAACTCTATCCGAACTTTGTTTCGGATAGAGTTGCAAAAGTGAACTTTAGGGTAACTTTCCCCCAACTCTATCAGAACTTTATACCGGGATATAGTTTGAGTGTTGGAATTTGGGGTTACTTTCCCCAACTCTATCCTAACTTTATCCGGGATAGAGTTGAATGTTGGACTTTGCGGTTACTTTGCCCCAACTCTATCCGAACTTTGTTTCGGAATAGAGTTGAAAGTTAAATTTTAGGGTACTTTCCTCCAACTCTATCCGAACTTTATACCAGGATAGAGTTGAGTGTTGGAATTTGGGGTTACTTTCCCCAACTCTATCCGAGCTTTATACCGGGATAGAGTTGAACGTTGGACTTTGCCCCAACTCCATCCGAACTTTGTTTCGGAATAGAGTTGAAAGTTAAATTTTAGGGTAACTTTCCTCCAACTCTATCCGAACTTTATACCGGGACCGAGTTGAATTGTTGGAATTTGGGGTACTTTCCCCCAACTCTATCCGAACTTTATACCGGGATAGAGTTGAATGTTGGACTTTGCGGTTACTTTGCCCCAACTCTATCCGAACTTTGTTTCGGAATAGAGTTGAAGTTAAATTTTAGGGTAACTTTCCTCCAACTCTATCCGAACTTTATACCGGGATAGAGTTGATGTTCGAATTTGGGGTACTTTCCCCAACTCTATCCGAATTTATACCGGGATAGAGTTGAACGTTGGACTTTGCCCCAACTCTATCCGAACTTTGTTTCGGAATAGAGTTGAAGTTGAACTTTAGGGTACTTTCCCCAACTCTATCCGAACTTTATCGGAGAGTTGAAGTTGACTTTGGGGTACTTTCCCCAACTCTATCCGAACTTTATACCAGGATAGAGTTGAGTGTTGGAATTTGGGGTTACTTTCCCCAACTCTATCCGAACTTTATACCGGGATAGAGTTGAACGTTGGACTTTGCCAACTCTATCCGAACTTTGTTTCGGAATAGAGTTGAAAGTTGAACTTTAGGGTAACTTTCCCCCAACTCTATCAGAACTTTATACCGGGATATAGTTGAGTGTTGGAATTTGGGGTTACTTTCCCCCAACTCTATCCGAACTTTATACCGGGATAGAGTTGAATGTTGGACTTTGCGGTTACTTTGCCCCAACTCTATCCGAACTTTGTTCGGAATAGAGTTGAAAGTTAAATTTAGGGTAACTTTCCTCCAACTCTATCGAACTTTATACCGGGATAGAGTTGATGTTGGATTTGGGGTTACTTTCCCCCAACTCTATCCGAACTTTATACCGGGATAGAGGTTGGACTTTGCCCCAACTCTATCCGAACTTTGTTTCGGAATAGAGTTGCAAATTGAACTTTAGGGTAACTTTCCCCCAACTCTATCAGAACTTTATAACGGGATATAGTTGAGTGTTGGAATTTGGGGTTACTTTCCCCCAACTCTATCCGAACTTTATACCGGGATAGAGTTGAATTTGGACTTTGCGGTTACTTTGCCCCAACTCTAATCCGAACTTTGTTTCGGAAATAGAGTTGAAAGTTAAATTTTAGGGTAACTTTCCTCCAACTCTATCCGAAACTTTATACACGGGATAGAGTTGGAACGTTGGACTTTGCCCCAACTCTATCGAACTTTGTTTCGGAATAGAGTTGAAAGTTGAATTTAGGGTAACTTTCCCCAACTCTATCAGAACTTTATACCGGGATATAGTTGAGTGTTGGAATTTGGGGTTACTTTCCCCCAACTCTATCCGAACTTTATACCGGGATAGAGTTGAATGTTGGACTTTGCGGTTACTTTGCCCCAACTCTATCCGAAGTTTGTTTCGGAATAGAGTTGAAAGTTAAATTTAGGGTAACTTTCCCCAACTCTATCCGAACTTTATACCGGGATAGAGTTGAATGTTGGACTTTGCGGTTACTTTGCCCCAACTCTATCCGAACTTTGTTTCGGAATAGAGTTGAAAGTTAAATTTTAGGGTAACTTTCCCCAACTCTATCCGAACTTTATACCGGGATCGAGTTGAATGTTGAATTTGGGTACTTTCCCCCAACTCTATCCGAACTTTATACCGGGATAGAGTTGGACTTTGCCCCAACTCTATCCGAACTTTGTTTCGGAATAGAGTTGAAATTGAACTTTAGGGTAACTTTCCCCAACTCTATCAGAACTTTATACCGGGATATAGTTGAGTTGGAATTTGGGGTTACTTTCCCCAACTCTATCCGAACTTTATACCGGGATAGAGTTGAATGTTGACTTTGCGGTTACTTTGCCCCAACTCTATCCGAACTTTGTTTCGGAATAGAGTTGAAAGTTAAATTTAGGGTAACTTTCCCCAACTCTATCCGAACTTTATACCGGGATAGAGTTGAACGTTGGACTTTGCCCCAACTCTATCCGAACTTTGTTTCGGAATAGAGTTGAAAGTTGAACTTTAGGGTAACTTTCCCCAACTCTATCGAACTTTATACCGGGATAGAGTTGAGTGTTGGAATTTGGGGTTACTTTCCCCCAACTCTATCCGAACTTTATACCGGGATAGAGTTGAACGTTGGGACTTTGCCCCAACTCTATCCGAACTTTGTTTCGGAATAGAGTTGAAAGTTGAACTTAGGGTAACTTTCCCCAACTCTATCAGAACTTTATACCGGGATATAGTTGAGTGTTGGAATTTGGGGTTACTTTCCCCAACTCTATCCGAACTTTATACCGGGATAGAGTTGAATGTTGGACTTTGCGGTTACTTTGCCCCAACTCTATCCGAACTTTGTTTCGGAATAGAGTTGAAAGTTAAACTTTAGGGTAACTTTCCCCAACTCTATCGAACTTTATACCAGGATAGAGTTGAGTGTTGGAATTTGGGGTTACTTTCCCCCAACTCTATCCGAACTTTATACCGGGATAGAGTTGAACGTTGGACTTTGCCCCAACTCTATCCGAACTTTGTTTCGGAATAGAGTTGAAAGTTAAATTTTAGGGTAACTTTCCTCCAACTCTATCGAACTTTATACCGGGATAGAGTTGAGTGTTGGAATTTGGGGTACTTTCCCCAACTCTATCCGAACTTTATACCGGGATAGAGTTGAATGTTGGACTTTGCGGTTACTTTGCCCCAACTCTATCCGAACTTTGTTTCGGAATAGAGTTGAAAGTTAAACTTTAGGGTAACTTTCCCCCAACTCTATCGAACTTTATACCGGGATCGAGTTGAGTGTTGGAATTTGGGGTTACTTTCCCCCAACTCTATCCGAATTTATACCGGGATAGAGTTGAACGTTGGACTTTGCCCCAACTCTATCCGAACTTTGTTTCGGAATAGAGTTGAAAGTTGAACTTTAGGGTAACTTTCCTCCAACTCTATCCGAACTTTATACCAGGATAGAGTTGAGTGTTGGAATTTGGGGTTACTTTCCCCCAACTCTATCCGAACTTTATACCGGGATAGAGTTGAACGTTGGACTTGCCCCAACTCTATCCGAACTTTGTTTCGGAATAGAGTTGAAAGTTCAACTTTAGGGTAACTTTCCCCAACTCTATCCGAACTTTATACCGGATAGAGTTGAGTTGGATTTGCGGTTACTTGCCCCAACTCTATCCGAACTGTTTCGGAATAGAGTTGAAAGTTTTTTAGGGTACTTTCCCCAACTCTATCCGAACTTTATACCGGGATAGAGTTGAACGTTGGACTTTGCCCCAACTCTATCCGAACTTTGTTTCGGAATAGAGTTGAAAGTTGAACTTTAGGGTAACTTTCCTCCAACTCTATCCGAACTTTATACCAGGATAGAGTTGAGTGTTGGAATTTGGGGTTACTTTCCCCAACTCTATCCGAACTTTATACGGGATAGAGTTGAATGTTGGACTTTGCGGTTACTTTGCCCAACTCTATCCGAACTTTGTTTCGGAATAGAGTTGAAAGTTAAACTTTAGGGTAACTTTCCTCCAACTCTATCGAACTTTATACCGGGATGAGTTGGAATTTGGACTTTCCCCCAACTCTATCCGAACTTTATCGGATAGAGTTGAAGTTACTTTGCGGTACTTTCCCCAACTCTATCCGAACTTTTCGGAATAGAGTTGAAAGTTGAACTTTAGGGTAACTTTCCCCAACTCTATCGAACTTTATACCGGGATAGTTGAGTGTTGGAATTTGGGGTACTTTCCCCCAACTCTATCCGAACTTTATACCGGGATAGAGTTGAACGTTGGACTTTGCCCCAACTCTATCCGAACTTTGTTTCGGAATAGAGTTGAAAGTTGAACTTTAGGGTAACTTTCCTCCAACTCTATCGAACTTTATACCAGGATAGAGTTGAGTGTTGGAATTTGGGGTTACTTTCCCCAACTCTATCCGAACTTTATACCGGGATAGAGTTGAACGGTTGGACTTTGCCCCAACTCTATCCGAACTTTGTTTCGGAATAGAGTTGAAAGTTAAACTTTAGGGTAACTTTCCTCCAACTCTATCGAACTTTATACCAGGATAGAGTTGAGTGTTGGAATTTGGGGTTACTTTCCCCAACTCTATCCGAACTTTATACCGGGATAGAGTTGAACGTTGGACTTTGCCCCAACTCTATCCGAACTTTGTTTCGGAATAGAGTTGAAAGTTGAACTTTAGGGTAACTTTCCCCCAACTCTATCAGAACTTTATACCGGGATAGTTGAGTGTTGGAATTTGGGGTTACTTTCCCCCAACTCTATCCGAACTTTATACCGGGATAGAGTTGAATGTTGGACTTTGCGGTTACTTTGCCCCAACTCTATCCGAACTTTGTTTCGGAATAGAGTTGAAAGTTGAACTTTAGGGTAACTTTCCCCAACTCTATCAAACTTTATACCGGGATAGAGTTGAGTGTTGGAATTTGGGGTTACTTTCCCCCAACTCTATCCGAACTTTATACCGGGATAGAGTTGAACGTTGGACTTTGCCCCAACTCTATCCGAACTTTGTTTCGGAATAGAGTTGAAAGTTGAACTTTAGGGTAACTTTCCTCCAACTCTATCGAACTTTATACCAGGATAGAGTTGAGTGTTGGAATTTGGGGTTACTTTCCCCCAACTCTATCCGAACTTTATACCGGGATAGAGTTGAACGTTGGACTTTGCCCCAACTCTATCCGAACTTTGTTTCGGAATAGAGTTGAAAGTTGAACTTAGGGTAACTTTCCCCAACTCTATCAGAACTTTATACCGGGATATAGTTGAGTGTTGGAATTTGGGGTTACTTTCCCCAACTCTATCCGAACTTTATACCGGGATAGAGTTGAATGTTGGACTTTGCGGTTACTTTGCCCCAACTCTATCCGAACTTTGTTTCGGAATAGAGTTGAAAGTTGAATTTAGGGTAACTTTCCTCCAACTCTATCGAACTTTATACCAGGATAGAGTTGAGTGTTGGAATTTGGGGTTACTTTCCCCCAACTCTATCCGAACTTTATACCGGGATAGAGTTGAACGTTGGACTTTGCCCCAACTCTATCCGAACTTTGTTTCGGAATAGAGTTGAAAGTTAAATTTTAGGGTAACTTTCCTCCAACTCTATCGAACTTTATACCGGGAGAGTTGAGTGTTGGAATTTGGGGTTACTTTCCCCAACTCTATCCGAACTTTATACCGGGATAGAGTTGAATGTTGGACTTTGCGGTTACTTTGCCCCAACTCTATCCGAACTTTGTTTCGGAATAGAGTTGAAAGTTAAACTTTAGGGTAACTTTCCCCAACTCTATCGAACTTTATACCGGGATATAGTTGAGTGTTGGAATTTGGGGTTACTTTCCCCCAACTCTATCCGAACTTTATACCGGGATAGAGTTGAACGTTGGACTTTGCCCCAACTCTATCCGAACTTTGTTTCGGAATAGAGTTGAAAGTTAATTTTAGGGTAACTTTCCCCCAACTCTATCCGAACTTTATACCGGGAGAGTTGAGTGTTGGAATTTGGGGTTACTTTCCCCCAACTCTATCCGAACTTTATACCGGGATAGAGTTGAATGTTGGACTTTGCGGTTACTTTGCCCCAACTCTATCCGAACTTTGTTTCGGAATAGAGTTGAAAGTTAAATTTAGGGTAACTTTCCTCCAACTCTATCCGAACTTTATACCGGGAGAGTTGATGTTGGATTTGGGGTACTTTCCCCCAACTCTATCCGAACTTTATACCGGGATAGAGTTGAATGTTGGACTTTGCGGTTACTTTGCCCCAACTCTATCCGAACTTTGTTTCGGAATAGAGTTGAAAGTTGAACTTTAGGGTAACTTTCCTCCAACTCTATCGAACTTTATACCAGGATAGAGTTGAGTGTTGGAATTTGGGGTTACTTTCCCCAACTCTATCCGAACTTTATACCGGGATAGAGTTGAACGTTGGACTTTGCCCCAACTCTATCCGAACTTTGTTTCGGAATAGAGTTGAAAGTTAAATTTTAGGGTAACTTTCCTCCAACTCTATCCGAACTTTATACCGGGATAGAGTTGATGTTGGATTTGGGGTACTTTCCCCCAACTCTATCCGAACTTTATACCGGGATAGAGTTGAATGTTGGACTTTGCGGTTACTTTGCCCCAACTCTATCCGAACTTTGTTTCGGAATAGAGTTGAAAGTTAAATTTAGGGTAACTTTCCCCAACTCTATCCGAACTTTATACCAGGATAGAGTTGAGTGTTGGAATTTGGGGTTACTTTCCCCCAACTCTATCCGAACTTTATACCGGGATAGAGTTGAACGGTGGACTTTGCCCCAACTCTATCCGAACTTTGTTTCGGAATAGAGTTGAAAGTTGAACTTTAGGGTAACTTTCCCCAACTCTATCAGAACTTTATACCGGGATATAGTTGAGTGTTGGAATTTGGGGTTACTTTCCCCCAACTCTATCCGAACTTTATACCGGGATAGAGTTGAATGTTGGACTTTGCGGTTACTTTGCCCCAACTCTATCCGAACTTTGTTTCGGAATAGAGTTGAAAGTTGAATTTAGGGTAACTTTCCCCAACTCTATCGAACTTTATACCAGGATAGAGTTGAGTGTTGGAATTTGGGGTTACTTTCCCCCAACTCTATCCGAACTTTATACCGGGATAGAGTTGAACGTTGGACTTTGCCCCAACTCTATCCGAACTTTGTTTCGGAATAGAGTTGAAAGTTAAATTTTAGGGTAACTTTCCTCCAACTCTATCCGAACTTATACCAGGATAGAGTTGAGTGTTGGAATTTGGGGGTACTTTCCCCCAACTCTATCCGAACTTTATACCGGGATAGAGTTGAAGTTGGACTTTGGTTACTTTGCCCCAACTCTATCCGAACTTTGTTTCGGAATAGAGTTGAAAGTTAAATTTAGGGTAACTTTCCCCAACTCTATCGAACTTTATACCGGGATAGTTGATGTTGGAATTTGGGGTACTTTCCCCCAACTCTATCCGAACTTTATACCGGGATAGAGTTGAACGTTGGACTTTGCCCCAACTCTATCCGAACTTTGTTTCGGAATAGAGTTGAAAGTTAAATTTTAGGGTAACTTTCCTCCAACTCTATCCGAACTTTATACCGGGAGAGTTGATGTTGGAATTTGGGGTACTTTCCCCCAACTCTATCCGAACTTTATACCGGGATAGAGTTGAATGTTGGACTTTGCGGTTACTTTGCCCCAACTCTATCCGAACTTTGTTTCGGAATAGAGTTGAAAGTTAAATTTAGGGTAACTTTCCTCCAACTCTATCCGAACTTTATACCGGGATAGTTGATGTTGGAATTTGGGGTACTTTCCCCAACTCTATCCGAACTTTATACCGGGATAGAGTTGAACGTTGGACTTTGCCCCAACTCTATCCGAACTTTGTTCGGAATAGAGTTGAAAGTTGAACTTTAGGGTAACTTTCCTCAACTCTATCAGAACTTTATACCGGGATATAGTTGAGTGTTGGAATTTGGGGTTACTTTCCCCCAACTCTATCCGAACTTTATACCGGGATAGATTGGTTGGACTTTGCGGTACTTTGCCCCAACTCTATCCGAACTTTGTTTCGGAATAGAGTTGAAAGTTGAACTTTAGGGTAACTTTCCTCCAACTCTATCCGAACTTTATACCGGGATAGAGTTGATGTTGGAATTTGGGGTTACTTTCCCCCAACTCTATCCGAACTTTATACCGGGATAGAAGTTGGACTTGCCCCAACTCTATCCGAACTTTGTTTCGGAATAGAGTTGAAATGAACTTTAGGGTAACTTTCCCCAACTCTATCAGAACTTTATACCGGGATATAGTTGAGTGTTGGAATTTGGGGTTACTTTCCCCAACTCTATCCGAACTTTATACCGGGATAGAGTTGAACGTTGGACTTTGCCCCAACTCTATCCGAACTTTGTTTCGGAATAGAGTTGAAAGTTGAACTTTAGGGTAACTTTCCCCAACTCTATCGAACTTTATACCAGGATAGAGTTGAGTGTTGGAATTTGGGGTTACTTTCCCCCAAACTCTATCCGAACTTTATACCGGGATAGAGTTGAACGTTGGACTTTGCCCCAACTCTATCCGAATTTGTTTCGGAATAGAGTTGAAAGTTGAACTTTAGGGTAACTTTCCTCCAACTCTATCCGAACTTTATACCAGGATAGAGTTGAGTGTTGGAATTTGGGGTTACTTTCCCCAACTCTATCCGAACTTTATACCGGGATAGAGTTGAATGTTGGACTTTGCGGTTACTTTGCCCCAACTCTATCCGAACTTTGTTTCGGAATAGAGTTGAAAGTTAAATTTTAGGGTAACTTTCCTCCAACTCTATCCGAACTTTATACCGGGATATGAGTGTTGAATTTGGACTTTGCCCCAACTCTATCCGAACTTTTTTCGGAATAGAGTTGAAGTTGAACTTTGGGTACTTTCCCCAACTCTATCCGAACTTTTCGGATAGAGTTGAGTGTTGGAATTTGGGGTTACTTTCCCCAACTCTATCGAACTTTATACCGGGATAGAGTTGAATGTTGGATTTGGGGTACTTTCCCCAACTCTATCCGAATTTTATACCGGGATAGAGTTGAACGTTGGACTTTGCCCCAACTCTATCGGAACTTTGTTTCGGAATAGAGTTGAAAGTTGAACTTTAGGGTAACTTTCCTCCAACTCTATCCGAATTTTATACCAGGATAGAGTTGAGTGTTGGAATTTGGGGTTACTTTCCCCCAACTCTATCCGAACTTTATACCGGGATAGAGTTGAACGTTGGACTTTGCCCCAACTCTATCCGAACTTTGTTTCGGAATAGAGTTGAAAGTTAAATTTTAGGGTAACTTTCCTCCAACTCTATCCGAACTTTATACCGGGATAGAGTTGAATGTTGGACTTTGCGGTTACTTTGCCCCAACTCTATCGACTTTGTTCGGATAGAGTTGAAAGTTAAATTTTAGGGTAACTTTCCTCCAACTCTATCCGAACTTTATACCGGGATAGGGTTGAACGTTGGACTTTGCCCCAGCTCTATCCGAACTTTGTTTCGGAATAGAGTTGAAAGTTGAACTTTAGGGTAACTTTCCTCCAACTCTATCCGAACTTTATACCAGGATAGAGTTGAGTGTTGGAATTTGGGGTTACTTTCCCCCAACTCTATCCGAACTTTATACGGGGATAGAGCTGAATGTTGGACTTTGCGGTTACTTTGCCTCAACTCTATCCGAAGTTTGTTTCGGAATAGTGTTGAAAGTTAAATTTTAGGGTAACTTTCCTCCAACTCTATCCGAACTTTATACCGGGATGAGTTGGAACGTTGGACTTTCCCCCAACTCTATCCGAACTTTTCGGATAGAGTTGAAGTTAAATTTTGGTACTTTGCCCCAACTCTATCCGAACTTTTTTCGGATAGAGTTGAAGTTGACTTTAGGGTAACTTTCCCCCAACTCTATCCGAACTTTATACCGGGATAGAGTTGATGTTGGATTTGGGGTACTTTCCCCCAACTCTATCCGAACTTTATACCGGGATAGAGTTGAACTTGGACTTTGCCCCAACTCTATCCGAACTTTGTTTCGGAATAGAGTTGAAAGTTGAACTTTAGGGTAACTTTCCTCCAACTCTATCGAACTTTATACCAGGATAGTTGAGTGTTGGAATTTGGGGTTACTTTCCCCAACTCTATCCGAACTTTATACCGGGATAGAGTTGAACGTTGGACTTTGCCCCAACTCTATCCGAACTTTGTTTCGGAATAGAGTTGAAAGTTGAACTTTAGGGTAACTTTCCCCAACTCTATCAGAACTTTATACCGGGATATAGTTGAGTGTTGGAATTTGGGGTTACTTTCCCCCAACTCTATCCGAACTTTATACCGGGATAGAGTTGAATGTTGGACGCGGTTACTTTGCCCCAACTCTATCCGAACTTTGTTTCGGAATAGAGTTGAAAGTTAAATTTTAGGGTAACTTTCCTCCAACTCTATCCAAACTTTATACCAGGATAGAGTTGAGTGTTGGAATTTGGGGTTACTTTCCCCCAACTCTATCCGAACTTTATACCGGGATAGAGTTGAACGTTGGACTTTGCCCCAACTCTATCCGAATTTGTTTCGGAATAGAGTTGAAAGTTGAACTTTAGGGTAACTTTCCTCCAACTCTATCCGAACTTTATACCAGGATAGAGTTGAGTGTTGGAATTTGGGGTTACTTTCCCCCAACTCTATCCGAACTTTATACCGGCATAGAGTTGAACGTTGGACTTTGCCCCAACTCTATCCGAACTTTGTTTCGGAATAGAGTTGAAAGTTGAACTTTAGGGTAAGTTTCCCCCAACTCTATCAGAACTTTATACGGGATATAGTTGAGTGTATAATTTGGGGTTACTTTCCCCCAACTCTATCCGAACTTTATACGGGATAGAGCTGAATGTTGGACTTTGCGGTTACTTTGCCCCAACTCTATCCGAAGTTTGTTTCGGAATAGAGTTGAAAGTTAAATTTAGGGTAACTTTCCTCCAACTCTATCCGAACTTTATACCGGGATAGAGTTGAATGTTGGACTTTGCGGTTACTTTGCCCCAACTCTATCCGAACTTTGTTTCGGAATAGAGTTGAAAGTTAAATTTTAGGGTAACTTTCCCCAACTCTATCCGAACTTTATACCGGGAGAGTTGAATGTTGGACTTTGGGGTACTTTCCCCAACTCTATCCGAACTTTTTCGGATAGAGTTGAAAGTTGACTTTAGGGTAACTTTGCCCCAACTCTATCAGAACTTTATACCGGGATATAGTTGAGTGTTGGAATTTGGGGTTACTTTCCCCCAACTCTATCCGAACTTTATACCGGGATAGAGTTGAATGTTGGACTTTGCGGTTACTTTGCCCCAACTCTATCCGAACTTTGTTTCGGAATAGAGTTGAAAGTTAAATTTTAGGGTAACTTTCCCCAACTCTATCGAACTTTATACCAGGATAGAGTTGAGTGTTGGAATTTGGGGTTACTTTCCCCCAACTCTATCGAACTTTATACCGGGATAGAGTTGAACGTTGGACTTTGCCCAACTCATCCGAACTTTGTTTCGGAATAGAGTTGAAAGTTAAATTTTAGGGTAACTTTCCTCCAACTCTATCCGAACTTTATACCGGGACGAGTTGAATGTTCGACTTTGGGGTACTTTCCCCCAACTCTATCCGAACTTTATACCGGGATAGAGTTGAATGTTGGACTTTGCGGTTACTTTGCCCCAACTCTATCCGAACTTTGTTTCGGAATAGAGTTGAAGTTAAATTTTAGGGTAACTTTCCTCCAACTCTATCCGAACTTTATACCGGGATAGAGTTGATGTTGGAATTTGGGGTACTTTCCCCCAACTCTATCCGAGCTTTATACCGGGATAGAGTTGAACGTTGGACTTTGCCCCAACTCATCCGAACTTTGTTTCGGAATAGAGTTGAAAGTTAAATTTTAGGGTAACTTTCCCCAACTCTATCCGAACTTTATACCGGGACCGAGTTGATGTTCGATTTGGGGTTACTTTCCCCAACTCTATCCGAACTTTATACCGGGATAGAGTTGAATGTTGGACTTTGCGGTTACTTTGCCCGAACTTTGTTTCGGAATAGAGTTGAAAGTTAAATTTTAGGGTAACTTTCCTCCAACCTATCCGAACTTTATACCAGGATAGAGTTGAGTGTTGGAATTTGGGGTTACTTTCCCCCAACTCTATCCGAACTTTATACCGGGATAGAGTTGAACGTTGGACTTTGCCCCAACTCTATCCGAACTTTGTTTCGGAATAGAGTTGAAAGTTGAACTTAGGGTAACTTTCCCCAACTCTATCAGAACTTTATACCGGGATATAGTTGAGTGAAGGGAGTTGAGGGTACTTTGACTCTATCCACGTTTGAAGGGTTACTTTCCCCAACTCTATCCGAACTTTATACCGGGATAGAGTTGAATGTTGGACTTTGGTACTTTGCCAACTCTATCCGAACTTTGTTTCGGAATAGAGTTGAAAGTTAAACTTTAGGGTAACTTTCCCCAACTCTATCCGAACTTTATACCGGGATAGAGTTGAGTGTTGGAATTTGGGGTTACTTTCCCCCAACTCTATCCGAACTTTATACCGGGATAGAGTGAACGTTGGACTTTGCCCCAACTCTATCCGAACTTTGTTTCGGAATAGAGTTGAAAGTTGAACTTTAGGGTAACTTTCCTCCAACTCTATCGAACTTTATACCGGGATAGGAGTGGTTGGAATTTGGGGTTACTTTCCCCCAACTCTATCCGAACTTTATACGGGATAGAGTTGAATGTTGGACTTTGCGGTTACTTTGCCCCAACTCTATCCGAACTTTGTTTCGGAATAGAGTTGAAAGTTGAACTTTAGGGTAACTTTCCTCCAACTCTATCGAACTTTATACCAGGATAGAGTTGAGTGTTGGAATTTGGGGTTACTTTCCCCCAACTCTATCCGAACTTTATACCGGGATAGAGTTGAACGTTGGACTTTGCCCCAACTCTATCCGAACTTTGTTTCGGAATAGAGTTGAAAGTTGAACTTTAGGGTAACTTTCCCCAACTCTATCGAACTTTATACCGGGATATAGTTGAGTGTTGGAATTTGGGGTTACTTTCCCCAACTCTATCCGAACTTTATACCGGGATAGAGTTGAATGTTGGACTTTGCGGTTACTTTGCCCAACTCTATCCGAACTTTGTTTCGGAATAGAGTTGAAAGTTGAACTTTAGGGTAACTTTCCCCAACTCTATCAGAACTTTATACCGGGATAGAGTGAGTGTTGAATTTGGGGTTACTTTCCCCCAACTCTATCCGAACTTTATACCGGGATAGAGTTGAACGTTGGACTTTGCCCCAACTCTATCCGAACTTTGTTTCGGAATAGAGTTGAAAGTTGAACTTTAGGGTAACTTTCCCCAACTCTATCAGAACTTTATAGGATAGAGTTGAGTGTTGGAATTTGGGGTTACTTTCCCCCAACTCTATCCGAACTTTATACCGGGATAGAGTTGAACGTTGGACTTTGCCCCAACTCTATCCGAACTTTGTTTCGGAATAGAGTTGAAAGTTGAACTTTAGGGTAACTTTCCCCAACTCTATCCAGAACTTTATACCGGATAGATATAGTTGAGTGTTGGAATTTGGGGTTACTTTCCCCAACTCTATCCGAACTTTATACCGGGATAGAGTTGAACGTTGGACTTTGCCCCAACTCTATCCGAACTTTGTTTCGGAATAGAGTTGAAAGTTGAACTTTAGGGTAACTTTCCCCAACTCTATCCGAACTTTATACCAGGATATAGTTGAGTGTTGGAATTTGGGGTTACTTTCCCCCAACTCTATCCGAACTTTATACCGGGATAGAGTTGAATGTTGGACTTTGCGGTACTTTGCCCCAACTCTATCCGAACTTTGTTTCGGAATAGAGTTGAAAGTTGAACTTTAGGGTAACTTTCCCCAACTCTATCCGAACTTTATACCGGGATTGAGTGTTGGAATTTGGGGTTACTTTCCCCAACTCTATCCGAATTTATCGGATAGAGTTGAAGTTGACTTTGGGTACTTTGCCCCAACTCTATCCGAACTTTTTCGGAATAGAGTTGAAAGTTGAACTTTAGGGTAACTTTCCCCAACTCTATCGAACTTTATACCGGGATAGTTGATGTTGGAATTTGGGGTACTTTCCCCAACTCTATCCGAACTTTATACCGGGATAGAGTTGAACGTTGGACTTTGCCCCAACTCTATCCGAACTTTTTTCGGAATAGAGTTGAAAGTTGAACTTTAGGGTAACTTTCCCCAACTCTATCCGAACTTTATACCAGGATAGAGTTGAGTGTTGGAATTTGGGGTTACTTTCCCCCAACTCTATCCGAACTTTATACCGGGATAGAGTTGAAGTTGGACTTTGCCCCAACTCTATCCGAACTTTGTTTCGGAATAGAGTTGAAAGTTAATTTAGGGTAACTTTCCCCAACTCTATCCGAACTTTATACCGGGATAGAGTTGAAGTTGACTTTGGGTACTTTCCCCAACTCTATCCGAACTTTTCGGATAGAGTTGAGTTAATTTGGGGTACTTTCCCCCAACTCTATCCGAACTTTATACCGGGATAGAGTTGAACGTTGGACTTTGCCCCAACTCTATCCGAACTTTGTTTCGGAATAGAGTTGAAAGTTGAACTTTAGGGTAACTTTCCTCCAACTCTATCGAACTTTATACCGGGATAGAGTTGAGTGTTGGAATTTGGGGTTACTTTCCCCCAACTCTATCCGAACTTTATACCGGGATAGAGTTGAAGTTGGACTTTGCGGTTACTTTGCCCAACTCTATCCGAACTTTGTTCGGAATAGAGTTGAAAGTTGAACTTTAGGGTAACTTTCCCCAACTCTATCGAACTTTATACCGGGATAGAGTTGAGTGTTGGTTACTTTCCCCCAACTCTATCCGAACTTTATCGGATAGAGTTGAATGTTGGACTTTGGTACTTTGCCCCAACTCTATCCGAACTTTGTTTCGGAATAGAGTTGAAGTTAAACTTTAGGGTAACTTTCCCCAACTCTATCGAACTTTATACCGGGATAGAGTTGAGTGTTGGAATTTGGGGTACTTTCCCCCAACTCTATCCGAACTTTATACCGGGATAGAGTTGAACGTTGGACTTTGCCCCAACTCTATCCGAACTTTGTTTCGGAATAGAGTTGAAAGTTGAACTTTAGGGTAACTTTCCTCCAACTCTATCCGAACTTTATACCGGGATAGAGTTGAGTTGGAATTTGGGGTACTTTCCCCCAACTCTATCCGAACTTTATACCGGGATAGAGTTGAACGTTGGACTTTGCCCCAACTCTATCCGAACTTTGTTTCGGAATAGAGTTGAAAGTTGAACTTTAGGGTAACTTTCCTCCAACTCTATCGAACTTTATACCAGGATAGAGTTGAGTGTTGGAATTTGGGGTTACTTTCCCCCAACTCTATCCGAACTTTATACCGGGATAGAGAAGTTGACTTGCGGACTTTGCCCCAACTCTATCCGAACTTTGTTTCGGAATAGAGTTGAAAGTTAAATTTAGGGTAACTTTCCTCCAACTCTATCGAACTTTATACCGGGATAGAGTTGAGTGTTGGAATTTGGGGTTACTTTCCCCCAACTCTATCCGAACTTTATACCGGGATAGAGTTGAACGTTGGACTTTGCCCAACTCTATCCGAACTTTGTTTCGGAATAGAGTTGAAAGTTAAATTTTAGGGTAACTTTCCCCAACTCTATCCGAACTTTATACCGGGATAGAGTTGAGTGTTGGAATTTGGGGTTACTTTCCCCCAACTCTATCCGAACTTTATACCGGGATAGAGTTGAACGTTGGACTTTGCCCCAACTCTATCCGAACTTTGTTTCGGAATAGAGTTGAAAGTTGAACTTTAGGGTAACTTTCCCCAACTCTATCCGAACTTTATACCGGGATAGAGTTGAGTGTTGGAATTTGGGGTTACTTTCCCCAACTCTATCCGAACTTTATACCGGGATAGAGTTGAGTTGAACTTTGGGTACTTTGCCCCAACTCTATCCGAACTGTTTCGGATAGAGTTGAGTTGGAATTTAGGGAACTTTCCCCAACTCTATCCGAACTTTATACCGGGATAGAGTTGAATGTTGGACTTTGCGGTTACTTTGCCCCAACTCTATCCGAACTTGTTTCGGAATAGAGTTGAAAGTTAATTTAGGGTAACTTTCCCCAACTCTATCCGAACTTTATACCGGATAGAGTTGAGTGTGGAATTTGGGGTTACTTTCCCCAACTCTATCCGAACTTTATACCGGGATAGAGTTGAACGTTGTTGGACTTTGCCCCAACTCTATCCGAACTTTGTTTCGGAATAGAGTTGAAAGTTGAATTTAGGGTAACTTTCCCAACTCTATCCGAACTTTATACCGGGATAGAGTTGAGTGTTGGAATTTGGGGTTACTTTCCCCAACTCTATCCGAACTTTATACCGGGATAGAGTTGAATGTTGACTTTGCGGTTACTTTGCCCCAACTCTATCCGAACTTTGTTTCGGAATAGAGTTGAAAGTTAAATTTTAGGGTAACTTTCCTCCAACTCTATCCGAACTTTATACCAGGATAGAGTTGATGTTGGAATTTGGGGTTACTTTCCCCCAACTCTATCCGAACTTTATACCGGGATAGAGTTGAACGTTGGACTTTGCCCCAACTCTATCCGAACTTTGTTTCGGAATAGAGTTGAAAGTTAAATTTTAGGGTAACTTTCCCCAACTCTATCCGAACTTTATACCGGGAGAGTTGATGTTCGAACTTTGGGGTACTTTCCCCCAACTCTATCCGAACTTTATACCGGGATAGAGTTGAATGTTGGACTTTGCGGTTACTTTGCCCCGAACTTTGTTTCGGAATAGAGTTGAAAGTTAAACTTTAGGGTAACTTTCCCCAACTCTATCCGAACTTTATACCAGGATAGAGTTGAGTGTTGGAATTTGGGGTTACTTTCCCCCAACTCTATCCGAACTTTATACCGGGATAGAGTTGAACGTTGGACTTTGCCCCAACTCTATCCGAACTTTGTTTCGGAATAGAGTTGAAAGTTAAACTTTAGGGTAACTTTCCCCAACTCTATCCGAACTTTATACCAGGATAGAGTTGAGTGTTGGAATTTGGGGTTACTTTCCCCCAACTCTATCCGAACTTTATACCGGGATAGAGTTGAATGTTGGACTTTGCGGTTACTTTGCCCCAACTCTATCCGAACTTTGTTTCGGAATAGAGTTGAAAGTTAAATTTTAGGGTAACTTTCCCCAACTCTATCGAACTTTATACCGGGATAGAGTTGAGTGTTGGAATTTGGGGTTACTTTCCCCCAACTCTATCCGAACTTTATACCGGGATAGAGTTGAACGTTGGACTTTGCCCCAACTCTATCCGAACTTTGTTTCGGAATAGAGTTGAAAGTTAAATTTTAGGGTAACTTTCCTCCAACTCTATCCGAACTTTATACCGGGATAGAGTTGATGTTGGAATTTGGGGTACTTTCCCCCAACTCTATCCGAACTTTATACCGGGATAGAGTTGAATGTTGGACTTTGCGGTTACTTTGCCCCAACTCTATCCGAACTTTGTTTCGGAATAGAGTTGAAAGTTAAATTTTAGGGTAACTTTCCTCCAACTCTATCCGAACTTTATACCGGGATAGAGTTGAGTGTTGGAATTTGGGGTACTTTCCCCCAACTCTATCCGAACTTTATACCGGGATAGAGTTGAACGGTTGACTTTGCCCCAACTCTATCCGAACTTTGTTTCGGAATAGAGTTGAAAGTTGAATTTAGGGTAACTTTCCTCCAACTCTATCCGAACTTTATACCAGGATAGAGTTGAGTGTTGGAATTTGGGGTTACTTTCCCCCAACTCTATCCGAACTTTATACCGGGATAGAGTTGAATGTGGACTTTGCGGTACTTTCCAACTCTATCCGAACTTTGTTTCGGAATAGAGTTGAAAGTTAAATTTTAGGGTAACTTTCCCCAACTCTATCCGAACTTTATACCGGGATAGAGTTGAATGTTGGACTTTGGGTTACTTTCCCCAACTCTATCCGAACTTTATCGGAATAGAGTTGAAAGTTAATTTGGGTACTTTCCCCAACTCTATCCGAACTTTATACCGGATAGAGTTGAATGTTGATTTGGGTACTTTCCCCAACTCTATCCGAACTTTATACCGGGATAGAGTTGAAGTTGGACTTTGCGGTACTTTGCCCCAACTCTATCCGAACTTTTTCGGATAGAGTTGAGTTGGAATTTAGGGTACTTTCCCCCAACTCTATCCGAACTTTATACCGGGATAGAGTTGAATGTTGGACTTTGGGTACTTTGCCCCAACTCTATCCGAACTTTGTTTCGGAATAGAGTTGAAGTTAAATTTTAGGGTAACTTTCCCCAACTCTATCCGAACTTTATACCGGGATAGAGTTGAGTGTTGGAATTTGGGGTTACTTTCCCCCAACTCTATCCGAATTTATACCGGGATAGAGTTGAACGTTGGACTTTGCCCCAACTCTATCCGAACTTTGTTTCGGAATAGAGTTGAAAGTTAAATTTTAGGGTAACTTTCCTCCAACTCTATCCGAACTTTATACCGGAGAGTTGAGTGTTGGAATTTGGGGTTACTTTCCCCCAACTCTATCCGAACTTTATACCGGGATAGAGTTGAATGTTGGACTTTGCGGTTACTTGCCCCAACTCTATCCGAACTTTGTTTCGGAATAGAGTTGAAAGTTAAATTTTAGGGTAACTTTCCTCCAACTCTATCCGAACTTTATACCGGGATAGAGTTGATGTTGGAATTTGGGGTACTTTCCCCCAACTCTATCCGAACTTTATACCGGGATAGAGTTGAACGTTGGACTTTGCCCCAACTCTATCCGAACTTTGTTTCGGAATAGAGTTGAAAGTTAAATTTTAGGGTAACTTTCCTCCAACTCTATCCGAACTTTATACCGGGACGAGTTGAATGTTCGACTTTGGGGTTACTTTCCCCCAACTCTATCCGAACTTTATACCGGGATAGAGTTGAATGTTGGACTTTGCGGTTACTTTGCCCCGAACTTGTTTCGGAATAGAGTTGAAAGTTAAATTTTAGGGTAACTTTCCTCCAACTCTATCCGAACTTTATACCGGATAGAGTTGTGTTGGAATTTGGGGTACTTTCCCCCAACTCTATCCGAACTTTATACCGGGATAGAGTTGAACGTTGGACTTTGCCCCAACTCTATCCGAACTTTGTTTCGGAATAGAGTTGAAAGTTAAACTTTAGGGTAACTTTCCCCAACTCTATCCGAACTTTATAGGATAGAGTTGAGTGTTGGAATTTGGGGTTACTTTCCCCCAACTCTATCCGAACTTTATACCGGGATAGAGTTGAATGTTGGACTTTGCGGTTACTTTGCAACTCTATCCGAACTTTGTTTCGGAATAGAGTTGAAAGTTAAATTTTAGGGTAACTTTCCTCCAACTCTATCGAACTTTATACCGGGATAGAGTTGAGTGTTGGAATTTGGGGTTACTTTCCCCCAACTCTATCCGAACTTTATACCGGGATAGAGTTGAACGTTGGACTTTGCCCCAACTCTATCCGAACTTTGTTTCGGAATAGAGTTGAAAGTTAAATTTTAGGGTAACTTTCCCAACTCTATCCGAACTTTATACCGGGATAGAGTTGAGTGTTGGAATTTGGGGTTACTTTCCCCCAACTCTATCCGAACTTTATACCGGGATAGAGTTGAATGTTGGACTTTGCGGTACTTTGCCCCAACTCTATCCGAACTTTGTTTCGGAATAGAGTTGAAAGTTAAATTTTAGGGTAACTTTCCTCCAACTCTATCCGAACTTTATACCGGGATAGAGTTGAGTGTTGGAATTTGGGGTACTTTCCCCCAACTCTATCCGAACTTTATACCGGGATAGAGTTGAACGGGACTTTGCCCCAACTCTATCCGAACTTTGTTTCGGAATAGAGTTGAAAGTTAAATTTTAGGGTAACTTTCCCCAACTCTATCCGAACTTTATACCGGGATAGAGTTGAGTGTTGGAATTTGGGGTTACTTTCCCCCAACTCTATCCGAACTTTATACCGGGATAGAGTTGAATGTTGGACTTTGCGGTTACTTTGCCCCAACTCTATCCGAACTTTGTTTCGGAATAGAGTTGAAAGTTAAATTTTAGGGTAACTTTCCTCCAACTCTATCCGAACTTTATACCGGGATAGAGTTGAGGTTGGAATTTGGGGTTACTTTCCCCCAACTCTATCCGAACTTTATACCGGGATAGAGTTGAACGTTGGACTTTGCCCCAACTCTATCCGAACTTTGTTTCGGAATAGAGTTGAAAGTTAAACTTTAGGGTAACTTTCCTCCAACTCTATCGAACTTTATACCGGGATAGAGTTGAGTGTTGGAATTTGGGGTTACTTTCCCCAACTCTATCCGAACTTTATACCGGGATAGAGTTGAATGTTGGACTTTGCGGTTACTTTGCCCCAACTCTATCCGAACTTTGTTTCGGAATAGAGTTGAAAGTTAAATTTTAGGGTAACTTTCCTCCAACTCTATCCGAACTTTATACCGGGATCGAGTTGATGTTGGAATTTGGGGTTACTTTCCCCAACTCTATCCGAACTTTATACCGGGATAGAGTTGAACGTTGGACTTTGCCCCAACTCTATCCGAACTTTGTTTCGGAATAGAGTTGAAAGTTAAATTTTAGGGTAACTTTCCTCCAACTCTATCCGAACTTTATACCGGGATAGAGTTGAGTGTTGGATTTGGGGTACTTTCCCCCAACTCTATCCGAACTTTATACCGGGATAGAGTTGAATGTTGGACTTTGCGGTTACTTTGCCCCAACTCTATCCGAACTTTGTTTCGGAATAGAGTTGAAAGTTAAATTTTAGGGTAACTTTCCTCCAACTCTATCCGAACTTTATACCAGGATAGAGTTGAGTGTTGGAATTTGGGGTTACTTTCCCCCAACTCTATCCGAACTTTATACCGGGATAGAGTTGAACGTTGGACTTTGCCCCAACTCTATCCGAACTTTGTTTCGGAATAGAGTTGAAAGTTAAATTTAGGGTAACTTTCCTCCAACTCTATCCGAACTTTATACCAGGATAGAGTTGATGTTGGAATTTGGGGTACTTTCCCCCAACTCTATCCGAACTTTATACCGGGATAGAGTTGAATGTTGGACTTTGCGGTTACTTTCCGAACTTTGTTTCGGAATAGAGTTGAAAGTTAAATTTTAGGGTAACTTTCCTCCAACTCTATCCGAACTTTATACCGGGATAGAGTTGATGTTGGAATTTGGGGTACTTTCCCCCAACTCTATCCGAACTTTATACCGGGATAGAGTTGGACTTTGCCCCAACTCTATCCGAACTTTGTTTCGGAATAGAGTTGAAAGAATTTTAGGGTAACTTTCCCCAACTCTATCCGAACTTTATACCGGGATAGAGTTGATGTTGGATTTGGGGTTACTTTCCCCCAACTCTATCCGAACTTTATACCGGGATAGAGTTGAATGTTGGACTTTGCGGTTACTTTGCCCCAACTCTATCCGAACTGTTTCGGAATAGAGTTGAAAGTTAATTTAGGGTAACTTTCCCCAACTCTATCCGAACTTTATACCGGGATAGAGTTGAAGTTGGACTTTGCCCCAACTCTATCCGAACTTTGTTTCGGAATAGAGTTGAAAGTTGAACTTTAGGGTAACTTTCCCCAACTCTATCCGAACTTTATACCGGGATAGTTGAGTGTTGAATTTGGGGTTACTTTCCCCAACTCTATCCGAACTTTATACCGGGATAGAGTTGAATGTTGGACTTTGGGTTACTTTGCCCCAACTCTATCCGAACTTTGTTTCGGAATAGAGTTGAAAGTTAAATTTTAGGGTACTTTCCCCAACTCTATCCGAACTTTATACCGGGATAGAGTTGAATGTTGGACTTTGCGGTTACTTTGCCCCAACTCTATCCGAACTTTGTTTCGGAATAGAGTTGAAAGTTAAATTTAGGGTAACTTTCCCAACTCTATCCGAACTTTATACCGGGATAGAGTTGAATGTTGGACTTTGGGGTTACTTTGCCCCAACTCTATCCGAATTTCGGATAGAGTTGAAGTTGAACTTTAGGGTAACTTTCCCCAACTCTATCGAACTTTATACCGGGATAGAGTTGAGTGTTGGAATTTGGGGTTACTTTCCCCCAACTCTATCCGAACTTTATACCGGGATAGAGTTGAATGTTGGACTTTGCGGTTACTTTGCCCCAACTCTATCCGAACTTTGTTTCGGAATAGAGTTGAAAGTTAAATTTTAGGGTAACTTTCCTCCAACTCTATCCGAACTTTATACCAGGATAGAGTTGAGTGTTGGAATTTGGGGTTACTTTCCCCCAACTCTATCCGAACTTTATACCGGGATAGAGTGAACGTTGGACTTTGCCCCAACTCTATCCGAACTTTGTTTCGGAATAGAGTTGAAAGTTAAATTTTAGGGTAACTTTCCTCCAACTCTATCCGAACTTTATACCGGGAGAGTTGAATGTTGGATTTGGGGTACTTTCCCCCAACTCTATCCGAACTTTATACCGGGATAGAGTTGAATGTTGGACTTTGCGGTTACTTTGCCCCAACTCTATCCGAACTTTGTTTCGGAATAGAGTTGAAAGTTAAATTTTAGGGTAACTTTCCTCCAACTCTATCCGAACTTTATACCGGGATAGAGTTGATGTTGGAATTTGGGGTACTTTCCCCCAACTCTATCCGAACTTTATACCGGGATAGAGTTGAACGTTGGACTTTGCCCCAACTCTATCCGAACTTTGTTTCGGAATAGAGTTGAAAGTTAAATTTAGGGTAACTTTCCCCAACTCTATCCGAACTTTATACCGGGAGAGTTGATGTTGGAATTTGGGGGTACTTTCCCCCAACTCTATCCGAACTTTATACCGGGATAGAGTTGAATGTTGGACTTTGCGGTTACTTTGCCCCAACTCTATCCGAACTTTGTTTCGGAATAGAGTTGAAAGTTAAATTTTAGGGTAACTTTCCTCCAACTCTATCCGAACTTTATACCGGGATCGAGTTGAATGTTCGATTTGGGGGTACTTTCCCCCAACTCTATCCGAATTTATACCGGGATAGAGTTGAACGTTGGACTTTGCCCCAACTCTATCCGAACTTTGTTTCGGAATAGAGTTGAAAGTTAATTTTAGGGTAACTTTCCTCCAACTCTATCCGAACTTTATACCAGGATAGAGTTGAGTTGATTTGGGTATTATTTCCCCCAACTCTATCCGAACTTTATACCGGGATAGAGTTGAACGTTGGACTTTGCCCCAACTCTATCCGAACTTTGTTTCGGAATAGAGTTGAAAGTTAAATTTTAGGGTAACTTTCCTCCAACTCTATCCGAACTTTATACCGGGATAGAGTTGAACGTTGGACTTTGCCCCAACTCTATCCGAACTTTGTTTCGGAATAGAGTTGAAAGTTGAACTTAGGGTAACTTTTCCAACTCTATCCGAACTTTATACCGGATAGAGTTGAGTGTTGGAATTTGGGGTACTTTCCCCAACTCTATCCGAACTTTATACCGGGATAGAGTTGAACGTTGGACTTTGCGGTTACTTTGCCCAACTCTATCCGAACTTTGTTTCGGAATAGAGTTGAAAGTTAAATTTAGGGTAACTTTCCTCCAACTCTATCCGAACTTTATACCAGGATAGAGTTGAGTGTTGGAATTTGGGGTTACTTTCCCCCAACTCTATCCGAACTTTATACCGGGATAGAGTTGAACGTTGGACTTTGCCCCAACTCTATCCGAACTTTGTTTCGGAATAGAGTTGAAAGTTAAATTTAGGGTAACTTTCCTCCAACTCTATCGAACTTTATACCGGGATAGAGTTGATGTTGGAATTTGGGGTTACTTTCCCCCAACTCTATCCGAACTTTATACCGGGATAGAGTTGAATGTTGGACTTTGCGGTTACTTGCCCGAACTTTGTTTCGGAATAGAGTTGAAAGTTAAATTTTAGGGTAACTTTCCTCCAACTCTATCCGAACTTTATACCGGGATAGAGTTGATGTTGGAATTTGGGTTACTTTCCCCCAACTCTATCCGAACTTTATACCGGGATAGAGTTGAACGTTGGACTTTGCCCCAACTCTATCCGAACTTTGTTTCGGAATAGAGTTGAAAGTTGAATTTAGGGTAACTTTCCCCAACTCTATCCGAACTTTATACCGGGATAGAGTTGAACGTTGGACTTTGCCCCAACTCTATCCGAACTTTGTTTCGGAATAGAGTTGAAAGTTAATTTAGGGTAACTTTCCCCAACTCTATCCGAACTTTATACCGGGAGAGTTGATGTTGAATTTGGGGTACTTTCCCCCAACTCTATCCGAACTTTATACCGGGATAGAGTTGATGTTGGACTTTGCGGTTACTTTGCCCCAACTCTATCCGAACTTTGTTTCGGAATAGAGTTGAAAGTTAAATTTTAGGGTAACTTTCCTCCAACTCTATCCGAACTTTATACCGGGATAGAGTTGATGTTGGATTTGGGGTACTTTCCCCCAACTCTATCCGAACTTTATACCGGGATAGAGTTGAACGTTGGACTTTGCCCCAACTCTATCCGAACTTTGTTTCGGAATAGAGTTGAAAGTTAAATTTTAGGGTAACTTTCCTCCAACTCTATCCGAACTTTATACCGGGATAGAGTTGAATGTTCGAATTTGGGGTACTTTCCCCCAACTCTATCCGAACTTTATACCGGGATAGAGTTGAATGTTGGACTTTGCGGTTACTTTGCCCCAACTCTATCCGAACTTTGTTTCGGAATAGAGTTGAAAGTTAAATTTTAGGGTAACTTTCCTCCAACTCTATCCGAACTTTATACCGGGATCGAGTTGAATGTTCGACTTTGGGGTACTTTCCCCCAACTCTATCCGAACTTTATACCGGGATAGAGTTGAACGTTGGACTTTGCCCCAACTCTATCCGAACTTTGTTTCGGAATAGAGTTGAAAGTTGAACTTTAGGGTAACTTTCCTCCAACTCTATCCGAACTTTATACCGGGATAGAGTTGAGTGTTGGAATTTGGGGTTACTTTCCCCCAACTCTATCCGAACTTTATACCGGGATAGAGTTGAATGTTGGACTTGCGGTTACTTTGCCCCAACTCTATCCGAACTTTGTTTCGGAATAGAGTTGAAAGTTAAATTTTAGGGTAACTTTCCTCCAACTCTATCCGAACTTTATACCAGGATAGAGTTGAGTGTTGGAATTTGGGGTTACTTTCCCCCAACTCTATCCGAACTTTATACCGGGATAGAGTTGAATGTTGACTTTGCCCCAACTCTATCCGAACTTTGTTTCGGAATAGAGTTGAAAGTTAAATTTAGGGTAACTTTCCCCAACTCTATCCGAACTTTTCGGAATAGAGTTGAGTTGAATTTAGGGTACTTTCCCCAACTCTATCCGAACTTTATACCGGGATAGAGTTGAATGTTGGATTTGGGTACTTTCCCCCAACTCTATCCGAACTTTATACCGGGATAGAGTTGAAACGTTGGACTTTGCCCCAACTCTATCCGAACTTTGTTTCGGAATAGAGTTGAAAGTTAAATTTTAGGGTAACTTTCCCCAACTCTATCCGAACTTTATACCGGGAGAGTTGAATGTTGGACTTTGGGGTACTTTCCCCAACTCTATCCGAACTTTATACCGGGATAGAGTTGAAGTTGGACGGTACTTTGCCCCAACTCTATCCGAACTTTGTTTCGGAATAGAGTTGAAAGTTAAATTTTAGGGTAACTTTCCCCAACTCTATCCGAACTTTATACCGGGATGAGTTGAACGTTTGGACTTTGCCCCAACTCTATCCGAACTTTTTCGGATAGAGTTGAAGTTGACTTAGGGTAACTTTGCCAACTCTATCCGAACTTTATCGGATAGAGTTGAGTGTTGAATTTAGGGTACTTTCCCCAACTCTATCCGAACTTTATACCGGGATAGAGTTGAACGTTGGACTTTGCCCCAACTCTATCCGAACTTTTTCGGAATAGAGTTGAAAGTTGACTTAGGGTAACTTGCCCCAACTCTATCGAATACCGGATAGTTGAGTGTTGGAATTTGGGTACTTTCCCCAACTCTATCCGAACTTTATACCGGAGAGTTGAGTTGGAATTTGGGGTACTTTCCCCAACTCTATCCGAACTTTATACCGGGATAGAGTTGAATGTTGGACTTTGCGGTTACTTTGCCCCAACTCTATCCGAACTTTGTTTCGGAATAGAGTTGAAAGTTAAATTTAGGGTAACTTTCCCCAACTCTATCCGAACTTTATACCGGGATAGAGTTGAGTGTTGGAATTTGGGGTTACTTTCCCCCAACTCTATCCGAACTTTATACCGGGATAGAGTTGAACGGTTGGACTTTGCCCCAACTCTATCCGAACTTTGTTTCGGAATAGAGTTGAAAGTTGAATTTAGGGTAACTTTCCCCAACTCTATCGAACTTTATACCGGGATAGTTGAGTGTTGGAATTTGGGGTTACTTTCCCCCAACTCTATCCGAACTTTATACCGGGATAGAGTTGAATGTTGGACTTTGCGGTTACTTTGCCCCAACTCTATCCGAACTTTGTTTCGGAATAGAGTTGAAAGTTGAATTTTAGGGTAACTTTCCTCCAACTCTATCCGAACTTTATACCGGGATAGAGTTGAGTGTTGGAATTTGGGGTTACTTTCCCCCAACTCTATCCGAACTTTATACCGGGATAGAGTTGAACGTTGGACTTTGCAACTCTATCCGAACTTTGTTTCGGAATAGAGTTGAAAGTTAAATTTTAGGGTAACTTTCCTCCAACTCTATCCGAACTTTATACCGGGATAGAGTTGAGTGTTGGAATTTGGGGTACTTTCCCCCAACTCTATCCGAACTTTATACCGGGATAGAGTTGAATGTTGGACTTTGCGGTTACTTTGCCCCAACTCTATCCGAACTTTGTTTCGGAATAGAGTTGAAAGTTAAATTTTAGGGTAACTTTCCTCCAACTCTATCCGAACTTTATACCGGGAGAGTTGAAGTTGATTTGGGGTTACTTTCCCCCAACTCTATCCGAACTTTATACCGGGATAGAGTTGAACGTTGGACTTTGCCCCAACTCTATCCGAACTTTGTTTCGGAATAGAGTTGAAAGTTAAATTTTAGGGTAACTTTCCTCCAACTCTATCCGAACTTTATACCGGGAGAGTTGATGTTCGACTTTGGGGTTACTTTCCCCCAACTCTATCCGAACTTTATACCGGGATAGAGTTGAATGTTGGACTTTGCGGTTACTTTGCCCCAACTCTATCCGAACTTTGTTTCGGAATAGAGTTGAAAGTTAAATTTTAGGGTAACTTTCCTCCAACTCTATCCGAACTTTATACCGGGATCGAGTTGAGTGTTGGAATTTGGGGTTACTTTCCCCCAACTCTATCCGAACTTTATACCGGGATAGAGTTGAACGTTGGACTTTGCCCCAACTCTATCCGAACTTTGTTTCGGAATAGAGTTGAAAGTTGAACTTTAGGGTAACTTTCCTCCAACTCTATCCGAACTTTATACCGGGATAGAGTTGAGTGTTGGAATTTGGGGTTACTTTCCCCCAACTCTATCCGAACTTTATACCGGGATAGAGTTGAATGTTGGACTTTGCGGTTACTTTGCCCCAACTCTATCCGAACTTTGTTTCGGAATAGAGTTGAAAGTTAAATTTTAGGGTAACTTTCCTCCAACTCTATCCGAACTTTATACCAGGATAGAGTTGAGTGTTGGAATTTGGGGTTACTTTCCCCCAACTCTATCCGAACTTTATACCGGGATAGAGTTGAACGTTGGACTTTGCCCCAACTCTATCCGAACTTTGTTTCGGAATAGAGTTGAAAGTTAATTTTAGGGTAACTTTCCCCAACTCTATCCGAATTTTTCGGATAGAGTTGAGTTGAATTTAGGGTACTTTCCCCAACTCTATCCGAACTTTATACCGGGATAGAGTTGAATGTTGGACTTTGGGTTACTTTGCCCCAACTCTATCCGAACTTTATCGGATAGAGTTGAAGTTGGACTTTCCCCAACTCTATCCGAACTTTGTTTCGGAATAGAGTTGAAAGTTAAATTTAGGGTAACTTTCCCCAACTCTATCCGAACTTTATACCGGGATAGAGTTGAATGGACTTTGGGGTACTTTCCCCAACTCTATCCGAACTTTATACCGGATAGAGTTGAAGTTGACTTTGGGTACTTTGCCCCAACTCTATCCGAACTTTGTTTCGGAATAGAGTTGAAGTTAAATTTAGGGTAACTTTCCCCAACTCTATCCGAACTTTATACCGGGATAGAGTTGAATGTTCGACTTTGGGTACTTTCCCCAACTCTATCCGAATTTTATACCGGGATAGAGTTGAACGTTGGACTTTGCCCCAACTCTATCCGAACTTTTCGGAATAGAGTTGAAGTTAAATTTAGGGTAACTTTCCCCAACTCTATCCGAACTTTATACCGGGAGAGAGTTGAACGTTGGACTTTGCCCCAACTCTATCCGAACTTTGTTTCGGAATAGAGTTGAAAGTTGAATTTAGGGTAACTTTCCTCCAACTCTATCCGAACTTTATACCGGATAGAGTTGAGTGTTGGAATTTGGGGTTACTTTCCCCAACTCTATCCGAACTTTATACCGGGATAGAGTTGAACGTTGGACTTTGCCCCAACTCTATCCGAACTTTGTTTCGGAATAGAGTTGAAAGTTGAAATTTTAGGGTAACTTTCCTCCAACTCTATCAGAACTTTATACCGGGATATAGTTGAAGTGTTCGGACTTTGGGGGTTACTTTCCCCCAACTCTATCCGAACTTTATACCGGGATAGAGTTGAATGTTGGACTTTGCGGTTACTTTGCCCCAACTCTATCCGAACTTTGTTTCGGAATAGAGTTGAAAGTTAAATTTTAGGGTAAACTTTCCTCCAACTCTATCCGAACTTTATACCAGGGATAGAGTTGAGTGTTGGAATTTGGGGTTACTTTCCCCCAACTCTATCCGAACTTTATACCGGGATAGAGTTGAACGTTGGACTTTGCCACCAACTCTATCCGAACTTTGTTTCGGAATAGAGGTTGAAAGTTGAAATTTTAGGGTAACTTTCCTCCCAACTCTATCCGAACTTTATAGGGATAGAGTTGAGTGTTGGAATTTGGGGTTACTTTCCCCCAACTCTATCCGAACTTTATACCGGGATAGAGTTGAATGTTGGACTTTGCGGTTACTTTCCGAATGTTTCGGAATAGAGTTGAAAGTTAAATTTTAGGGTAACTTTCCTCCAACTCTATCCGAACTTTATACCAGGATAGAGTTGAGTGTTGGAATTTGGGGTTACTTTCCCCCAACTCTATCCGAACTTTATACCGGGATAGAGTTGAACGTTGGACTTTGCCCCAACTCTATCCGAACTTTGTTTCGGAATAGAGTTGAAAGTTAAACTTTAGGGTAACTTTCCCCAACTCTATCGAACTTTATACCGGGATATAGTTGAGTGTTGGAATTTGGGGTTACTTTCCCCCAACTCTATCCGAACTTTATACCGGGATAGAGTTGAATGTTGGACTTTGCGGTTACTTTGCCCCAACTCTATCCGAACTTTGTTTCGGAATAGAGTTGAAAGTTAAATTTAGGGTAACTTTCCTCCAACTCTATCCGAACTTTATACCAGGATAGAGTTGAGTGTTGGAATTTGGGGTTACTTTCCCCCAACTCTATCCGAACTTTATACCGGGATAGAGTTGAACGTTGGACTTTGCCCCAACTCTATCCGAACTTTGTTTCGGAATAGAGTTGAAAGTTAAATTTTAGGGTAACTTTCCTCCAACTCTATCCGAACTTTATACCAGGATAGAGTTGAGTGTTGGAATTTGGGGTTACTTTCCCCCAACTCTATCCGAGCTTTATACCGGGATAGAGTTGAACGTTGGACTTTGCCCCAACTCTATCCGAACTTTGTTTCGGAATAGAGTTGAAAGTTAAATTTTAGGGTAACTTTCCTCCAACTCTATCCGAACTTTATACCGGAGAGTTGAGTTGAATTTGGGTACTTTCCCCAACTCTATCCGAACTTTATACCGGGATAGAGTTGATGTTGGAATTTGGGTTACTTTCCCCAACTCTATCCGAACTTTTCGGATAGAGTTGAAAGTTAAATTTTGGGTACTTTCCCCAACTCTATCCGAACTTTGTTTCGGAATAGAGTTGAAAGTTAAATTTTAGGGTAACTTTCCCCAACTCTATCCGAACTTTATACCGGGATGGATGAGTTGAATGTTGGAATTTGGGGTTACTTTCCCCCAACTCTATCCGAACTTTATACCGGGATAGAGTTGAACGTTGGACTTTGCCCCAACTCTATCCGAACTTTGTTTCGGAATAGAGTTGAAAGTTAAATTTTAGGGTAACTTTCCCCAACTCTATCCGAACTTTATACCGGGAGAGTTGATGTTGATTTGGGGTTACTTTCCCCCAACTCTATCCGAACTTTATACCGGGATAGAGTTGAATGTTGGACTTGCGGTTACTTTGCCCCAACTCTATCCGAACTTTGTTTCGGAATAGAGTTGAAAGTTAAATTTTAGGGTAACTTTCCCCAACTCTATCCGAACTTTATACCGGGATAGAGTTGAATGTTGGACTTTGGGGTACTTTCCCCAACTCTATCCGAACTTTATACCGGGATAGAGTTGAACGTTGGACTTTGCCCCAACTCTATCCGAACTTTGTTTCGGAATAGAGTTGAAAGTTGAACTTTTAGGGTAACTTTCCTCCAACTCTATCCGAACTTTATACCGGGACTAGAGTTTGAAGTGTTCGGACTTTGGGGTTACTTTCCCCAACTCTATCCGAACTTTATACCCGGGGATAGAGTTGAATGTTGGGTACTTTGCCCAACTCTATCCGAACTTTTGTTTCGGAATAGAGTTGAAAGTTGAACTTTTAGGGTAACTTTCCTCCAACTCTATCAGAACTTTATACCGGGATAGAGTTGAGTGTTGGAATTTGGGGTTACTTTCCCCCAACTCTATCCGAGCTTTATACCGGGATAGAGTTGAATTTGACGTTGGACTTTGCCCCAACTCTATCCGAACTTTTGTTCGGAATAGAGTTGAAAGTTAAATTTTAGGGTAACTTTCCTCCAACTCCTATCCGAACTTTATACCAGGATAGAGTTGATGTGTTCGGACTTTGGGGTTACTTTCCCCCAACTCTATCCGAACTTTATACCGGGATAGAGTTGAATGTTGGAACTTTGCGGTTACTTGTGCCCCAACTCTATCCGAAACTTTGTTTCGGAATAGAGTTGAAAGTTAAATTTTAGGGTAACTTTCCCCAACTCTATCCGAACTTTATACCGGGATAGAGTTGAGTGTTGGAATTTGGGGTTACTTTCCCCCAACTCTATCCGAACTTTATACCGGGATAGAGTTGAACGTTGGACTTTGCCCCAACTCTATCCGAACTTTGTTTCGGAATAGAGTTGAAAGTTAAATTTAGGGTAACTTTCCTCCAACTCTATCCGAACTTTATACCGGATAGAGTTGAGTGTTGGAATTTGGGGTTACTTTCCCCAACTCTATCCGAACTTTATACCGGGATAGAGTTGAAGTTGGACTTTGCTACTCTATCCGAACTTTGTTTCGGAATAGAGTTGAAAGTTAAATTTTAGGGTAACTTTCCTCCAACTCTATCCGAACTTTATACCAGGATAGAGTTGAGTGTTGGAATTTGGGGTTACTTTCCCCCAACTCTATCCGAACTTTATACCGGGATAGAGTTGAACGTTGGACTTTGCCCCAACTCTATCCGAACTTTGTTTCGGAATAGAGTTGAAAGTTAAACTTTAGGGTAACTTTCCCCAACTCTATCCGAACTTTATACCGGGATAGAGTTGAGTGTTGGAATTTGGGGTTACTTTCCCCAACTCTATCCGAACTTTATACCGGGATAGAGTTGAAGTTGGACTTTGCGGACTTTGCCCCAACTCTATCCGAACTTTGTTTCGGAATAGAGTTGAAAGTTAAATTTAGGGTAACTTTCCTCCAACTCTATCCGAACTTTATACCGGGATAGAGTTGAGTGTTGGAATTTGGGGTTACTTTCCCCCAACTCTATCCGAACTTTATACCGGGATAGAGTTGAACGTTGGACTTTGCCCCAACTCTATCCGAACTTTGTTTCGGAATAGAGTTGAAAGTTAAATTTAGGGTAACTTTCCTCCAACTCTATCCGAACTTTATACCGGGATAGAGTTGAATGTTGGGGTTACTTTCCCCCAACTCTATCCGAACTTTATTACCGGGATAGAGTTGAATGTTGGACTTTGCGGTTACTTTGCCCCAACTGTATCCGAACTTTGTTTCGGAATAGAGTTGAAAGTTAAATTTTTAGGGTAACTTTCCTCCAACCTCTATCCGAAACTTTATACCGGATAGAGTTGAGTGTTGGAATTTGGGGTTACTTTCCCCAACTCTATCCGAGCTTTATACCGGGATAGAGTTGAACGTTGGACTTTGCCCAACTCTATCCGAACTTTGTTTCGGAATAGGAGTTGAAAGTTAAACTTTAGGGTAACTTTCCTCCAACTCTATCCGAACTTTATACCGGGATACGGTTGAAGTGTTCGAATTTGGGGTACTTTCCCCCAAACTCTATCCGAACTTTATACCGGGATAGAGTTGAATGTTGGACTTTGCGGTTACTTTGCCCACTCTATCCGAACTTTGTTTCGGAATGAGTTGAAAGTTAATTTTAGGGTAACTTTCCTCCAACTCTATCCGAACTTTATACCAGGATAGAGTTGAGTGTTGGAATTTGGGGTTACTTTCCCCAACTCTATCCGAGCTTTATACCGGGATAGAGTTGAACGTTGGACTTTGCCCCAACTCTATCCGAACTTTGTTTCGGAATAGAGTTGAAAGTTTAAATTTTAGGTAACTTTCCTCCAACTCTATCCGAACTTTATACCGGGACCGAGTTGAATGTTCGGACTTTGGGGGTACTTTCCCCCAACTCTATCCGAACTTTATACCGGGATAGAGTTGAATGTTGGACTTTGCGGTTACTTTGCCCGCACTCTATCCGAAACTTTGTTTCGGAATAGAGTTGAAAGTTAAATTTTAGGGTAACTTTCCTCCAACCCTATCCGAACTTATAACCAGGATAGAGTTGAGTGTTGGAATTTGGGGTTACTTTCCCCCAACTCTATCCGAACTTTATACCGGGATAGAGTTGAACGTTGGACTTTGCCCCAACTCTATCCGAACTTTTGTTCGGAATAGAGTTGAAAGTTGAACTCTAGGGTAACTTTCCCCAACTCTATCAGAACTTTATACCGGGATATAGTTGAGTGTTGGAATTTGGGGGTTACTTTCCCCCAACTCTATCCGAACTTTATACCGGGATAGAGTTGAATGTTGGACTTTGCGGTTACTTTGCCCCAACTCTATCCGAACTTTGTTTCGGAATAGAGTTGAAAGTTAAATTTTAGGGTAACTTTCCTCCAACTCTATCCGAACTTTATACCAGGATAGAGTTGAGTGTTGGAATTTGGGGTTACTTTCCCCCAACTCTATCCTAGCTTTATACCGGGATAGAGTTGAACGTTGGACTTTGCCCCAACTCATCCGAACTTTGTTTCGGAATAGAGTTGAAAAGTTAAATTTAGGGTAACTTTCCTCCAACTCTATCCGAACTTTATACCAGGATAGAGTTGAGTGTTCGGAATTTGGGGTACTTTCCCCCAACTCTATCCGAACTTTATACCGGGATAGAGTTGAATGTTGGACTTTGCGGTTACTTTGCCCCAACTCTATCCGAACTTTGTTTCGGAATAGAGTGTGAAAGTTAAATTTTAGGGTAACTTTCCTCCAACTCTATCCGAACTTTATACCGGGATAGAGTTGAATGTTCGACTTTGGGGGTACTTTTCCCCCAACTCTATCCGAACTTTATACCGGGATAGAGTTTGACGTTGGGTAACTTTGCCCCAACTCTATCCGAACTTTGTTTCGGAGTAGAGTTGGAAAGTTGAACTTTAGGGGTAACTTTCCCCCAAACTCTATCCGAACTTTATACCGGGATATAGTTGAATGTTCGGACTTTGGGGTTACTTTCCCCCAACTCTATCCGAACTTTATACCGGGATAGAGTTGAACGTTGGACTTTGCCCCAACTCTATCCGAACTTTGTTTCGGAATAGAGTTGAAAGTTGAACTTTAGGGTAACTTTCCTCCAACTCTATCCGAACTTTATACCAGGATAGAGTTGAGTGTTGGAATTTGGGGTTACTTTCCCCAACAATATCCGAACTTTATACCGGGATAGAGTTGAATGTTGGACTTTGCGGTTACTTTGCCCCAACTCTATCCGAACTTTGTTTCGGAATAGAGTTGAAAGTTGAATTTAGGGTAACTTTCCTCCAACTCTATCCGAACTTTATACCGGGATAGAGTTGAGTGTTGGAATTTGGGGTACTTTCCCCCAACTCTATCCGAACTTTATACCGGGATAGAGTTGAACGTTGGACTTTGCCCCAACTCTATCCGAACTTTGTTTCGGAATAGAGTTGAAAGTTAAATTTTAGGGTAACTTTCCTCCAACTCTATCCGAACTTTATACCGGGATAGAGTTGAGTGTTGGAATTTGGGGTTACTTTCCCCCAACTCTATCCGAACTTTATACCGGGATAGAGTTGAACGTTGGACTTTGTTACTTTCCGAACTTTGTTTCGGAATAGAGTTGAAAGTTAAATTTTAGGGTAACTTTCCTCCAACTCTATCCGAACTTTATACCGGGATAGAGTTGATGTTGGATTTGGGGTTACTTTCCCCCAACTCTATCCGAACTTTATACCGGGATAGAGAAGTTGGACTTTGCCCCAACTCTATCCGAACTTTGTTTCGGAATAGAGTTGAAATGAACTTTAGGGTAACTTTCCCCAACTCTATCCGAACTTTATACCGGGATAGAGTTGATGTTGGAATTTGGGGTTACTTTCCCCCAACTCTATCCGAACTTTATACCGGATAGAGTTGAAGTTGGACTTTGGGTACTTTGCCCCAACTCTATCCGAACTTTGTTTCGGAATAGAGTTGAAAGTTGAATTTAGGGTAACTTTCCCCCAACTCTATCCGAACTTTATACCGGGATAGAGTTGAACGTTGGACTTTGCCCCAACTCTATCCGAACTTTGTTTCGGAATAGAGTTGAAAGTTGAACTTTAGGGTAACTTTCCCCAACTCTATCCGAACTTTATACCGGATAGAGTTGAGTGTTGGAATTTGGGTACTTTCCCCAACTCTATCCGAACTTTATACCGGGATAGAGTTGAACGTTGGACTTTGCCCCAACTCTATCCGACTTTGTTTCGGAATAGAGTTGAAAGTTGAACTCTAGGGTAACTTTCCTCCAACTCTATCAGAACTTTATACCGGGACCGAGTTGAAGTGTTCGGACTTTGGGGTTACTTCCCCAACTCTATCCGAACTTATACCGGGATAGAGTTGAATGTTGGACTTTGCGGTACTTTGCCCAAACTCTATCCGAACTTTGTTTCGGAATAGAGTTGAAAGTTAAATTTTAGGGTAACTTTCCTCCAACCTCTATCCGAACTTTATACCAGGATAGAGTTGAGTGTTGGAATTTGGGGTTACTTTCCCCCAACTCTATCCGAGCTTTATACCGGGATAGAGTTGAACGTTGGACTTTGCCCAACTCTATCCGAACTTTGTTTCGGAATAGAGTTGAAAGTTGAACTTTAGGGTAACTTTCCTCCACTCTATCCGAACTTTATACCGGGATCTAGTTGAAGTGTTCGAACTTTGGTGGTACTTTCCCCCAACTCTATCCGAACTTTATACCGGGATAGAGTTTTGAACGTTGGCTGGTACTTTGCCCCAACTCTATCCGAACTTTGTTTTCGGAATAGAGTTGAAAGTTGAACTTTAGGGTAACTTTCCTCCAACTCTATCCGAACTTTATACCAGGATAGAGTGAGTGTTGGAATTTGGGGTTACTTTTCCCCCAACTCTATCCGAGCTTTAATACCGGGATAGAGTTGAAAGTTGGACTTTGCGGTTACTTTGCCACTCTATCCGAACTTTGTTTCGGAATAGAGTTGAAAGTTAAATTTTAGGGTAACTTTCCTCCAACTCTATCCGAACTTTATACCGAGGATAGAGTTGAGTGTTTGGAATTTGGGGTTACTTTCCCCCAACTCTATCCGAACTTTATACCGGGATAGAGTTGAACGTTGGACTTTGCCCAACTCTATCCGAACTTTGTTTCGGAATAGAGTTGAAAGTTGAACTTTAGGGTAACTTTCCTCCAACTCTATCAGAACTTTATTACCGGATAGAGTTGAGTGTTGGAATTTGGGGTTACTTTCCCCCAACTCTATCCGAACTTTATACCGGGATAGAGTTGAATGTTGGACTTTGCGGTTACTTTGCCCCAACTCTATCCGAACTTTGTTTCGGAATAGAGTTGAAAGTTGAACTTTAGGGTAACTTTCCTCCAACTCTATCCGAACTTTATACCAGGATAGAGTTGAGTGTTGGAATTTGGGGTTACTTTCCCCCAACTCTATCCGAACTTTATACCGGGATAGAGTTGAACGTTGGACTTTGCCCCAACTCTATCCGAACTTTGTTTCGGAATAGAGTTGAAAGTTAAATTTAGGGTAACTTTCCCTCCAACTCTATCCGAACTTTATACCGGATCGAGTTGAAGTGTTCGAATTTGGGGTACTTTCCCCCAACTCTATCCGAACTTTATACCGGGATAGAGTTGAATGTTGGACTTTGCGGTTACTTTGCCCAACTCTATCCGAACTTTGTTTCGGAATAGAGTTGAAAGTTAAATTTTAGGGTAACTTTCCTCCAACCTCTATCCGAACTTTATACCAGGATAGAGTTGAGTGTTGGAATTTGGGGTTACTTTCCCCCAACTCTATCCGAGCTTTATACCGGGATAGAGTTGAACCGTTGGACTTTGCCCCAACTCTATCCGAACTTTGTTTCGGAATAGAGTTGAAAGTTGAACTTTAGGTAACTTTCCTCCAACTCTATCCGAACTTTATACCAGGATAGAGTTGAGTGTTGGAATTTAGGGGTTACTTTCCCCCAACTCTATCCGAACTTTATACCGGGATAGAGTGAATGTTGGACTTTGCGGTTACTTTGCCCAACTCTATCCGAACTTTGTTTCGGAATAGAGTTGAAAGTTAAATTTAGGGTAACTTTCCTCCAACTCTATCCGAACTTTATACCGGGATAGAGTTGAGTGTTGGACTTTGGGGTTACTTTCCCCCAACTCTATCCGAACTTTATACGGGATAGAGGTGAATGTTGGACTTTGCGGTTACTTTGCCTCCAACTCTATCCGAACGTTTGTTTCGGAATAGAGTTGAAAGTTAAATTTTAGGGTAACTTTCCCCAACTCTATCCGAACTTTATACCGGGATAGAGTTGAACTTTGGTTACTTTGCCCCAACTCTATCCGAACTTTGTTTCGGAATAGAGTTGAAAGTTAATTTAGGGTAACTTTCCCAACTCTATCCGAACTTTATCGGATAGAGTTGAAGTTGATTTGGGGTTACTTTCCCCAACTCTATCCGAACTTTATACCGGGATAGAGTTGAATGTTGGACTTTGCGGTTACTTTGCCCCAACTCTATCCGAACTTTGTTTCGGAATAGAGTTGAAAGTTAAATTTAGGGTAACTTTCCTCCAACTCTATCCGAACTTTATACCGGGATAGAGTTGAATGTTGGATTTGGGGTACTTTCCCCCAACTCTATCCGAACTTTATACCGGGATAGAGTTGAACGTTGGACTTTGCCCCAACTCTATCCGAACTTTGTTTCGGAATAGAGTTGAAAGTTGAACTTTAGGGTAACTTTCCTCCAACTCTATCCGAACTTTATACCAGGATAGAGTTGAGTGTTGGAATTTGGGGTTACTTTCCCCCAACTCTATCCGAACTTTATACCGGGATAGAGTTGAATGTTGACTTTGCGGTTACTTTGCCCCAACTCTATCCGAACTTTGTTTCGGAATAGAGTTGAAAGTTAAATTTTAGGGTAACTTTCCTCCAACTCTATCCGAACTTTATACCAGGATAGAGTTGAGTGTTGGAATTTGGGGTTACTTTCCCCCAACTCTATCCGAGCTTTATACCGGGATAGAGTTGAACGTTGGACTTTGCCCCAACTCTATCCGAACTTTGTTTCGGAATAGAGTTGAAAGTTAAATTTTAGGGTAACTTTCCTCCAACTCTATCCGAACTTTATACCAGGATCCGAGTTGAATGTTCGGAATTTGGGGGTACTTTCCCCAACTCTATCCGAACTTTATACCGGGATAGAGTTGAATGTTGGACTTTGCGGTTACTTTGCCCCAACTCTATCCGAACTTTGTTTCGGAATAGAGTTGAAAGTTAAATTTTAGGGTAACTTTCCTCCAACTCTATCCGAACTTTATACCAGGATAGAGTTGAGTGTTGGAATTTGGGGTTACTTTCCCCCAACTCTATCCGAACTTTATACCGGGATAGAGTTGAACGTTGGACTTTGCCCCAACTCTATCCGAACTTTGTTTCGGAATAGAGTTGAAAGTTGAACTTTAGGGTAACTTTCCCCAACTCTATCGAACTTTATACCGGGATAGTTGAGTGTTGGAATTTGGGGTTACTTTCCCCCAACTCTATCCGAACTTTATACCGGGATAGAGTTGAATGTTGGACTTTGCGGTTACTTTGCCCCAACTCTATCCGAACTTTGTTTCGGAATAGAGTTGAAAGTTAAATTTTAGGGTAACTTTCCTCCAACTCTATCCGAACTTTATACCAGGATAGAGTTGAGTGTTGGAATTTGGGGTTACTTTCCCCCAACTCTATCCGAACTTTATACCGGGATAGAGTTGAATGTTGGACTTTGCGGTTACTTTGCCCCAACTCTATCCGAACTTTGTTTCGGAATAGAGTTGAAAGTTAAATTTAGGGTAACTTTCCTCCAACTCTATCGAACTTTATACCGGGATAGAGTTGAGTTGGAATTTGTTCCCCCAACTCTATCCGAACTTTATCGGATAGAGTTGAAGTTACTTTGGGTACTTTGCCCCAACTCTATCCGAACTTTCGGATAGAGTTGAAAGTTGAACTTTAGGGTAACTTTCCCCAACTCTATCCGAACTTTATACCGGGATAGAGTTGAGTTGGAATTTGGGGTTACTTTCCCCCAACTCTATCCGAACTTTATACCGGGATAGAGTTGAACGTTGGACTTTGCCCCAACTCTATCCGAACTTTGTTTCGGAATAGAGTTGAAAGTTGAACTTTAGGGTAACTTTCCTCCAACTCTATCCGAACTTTATACCGGATAGAGTTGAGTGTTGGAATTTGGGGTTACTTTCCCCAACTCTATCCGAACTTTATACCGGGATAGAGTTGAACGGTGGACTTTGCGCCAAACTGTATCCGAACTTTGTTTCGGAATAGAGTTGAAAGTTGAACTTTAGGGTAACTTTCCCCCAAACTCTATCAGACTTTATAGCGGGATATAGTTGAGTGTTGGAATTTGGGGTTACTTTCCCCAACTCTATCCGAACTTTATAGCCGGGATAGAGTTGAATGTTGGACTTCTGCGGTTACTTTGCCCAACTCTATCCGAACTTTGTTTCGGAATAGTAGTTGACAGTTAAATTTTAGGGTAACTTTCCTCCAACTCTATCCGAACTTTATACCAGGATAGAGTTGAATGTTGGAATTTGGGGGTTACTTTCCCCCACTCTATCCGAGCTTTATACCGGGATAGCGTTGAACGTTGGACTTTGCCCCAACTCTATCCGAATTTTGTTTCGGAATAGAGTTGAAAGTTGAACTTTAGGGTAACTTTCCTCCAACTCTATCCGAACTTTATACCAGGATAGAGTTGAGTGGTTGCAATTTGGGGTTACTTTCCCCCAACTCTATCCGAACTTTATACCGGCGATAGAGTTGAACGTTGGACTTTGCCCCAACTCTATCCGAACTTTGTTTCGGAATAGAGTTGAAAGTTGAACTTTAGGGTAAGTTTCCCCCAACTCTATCAGAACTTTTATACCGGGATATAGTTGAGTGTTAGAATTTGGGGTTACTTTCCCCCAACTCTATCCGAACTTTATACGGGGATAGAGCTGAATGTTGGACTTTGCGGTTACTTTGCCCCAACTCTATCCGAAGTTTGTTTCGGAATAGAGTTGAAAGTTAAATTTTAGGGTAACTTTCCTCCAACTCTATCCGAACTTTATACAGGATAGAGTTGAATGTTGGACTTTGCGGTTACTTTGCCCCCAACTCTATCCGAACTTTAAGGTAGTTCGGAATAGAGTTGAAAGTTAAAATTTTAGGGTAACTTTCCTCCAACTCTATCCGAACTTTATACCGGGATCGAGTTGAATGTTCGACTTTGGGGTACTTTCCCCCAACTCTATCCGAATTTTATACCGGGATAGAGTTTGAACGTTGGACTTTGCCCAACTCTATCCGAATTTGTTTCGGAATAGAGTTGAAAAGTTGAACTTTAGGGTAACTTTCCTCCAAACTCTATCCGAACTTTATACAAGGATAGAGTTGAGTGTTGGAATTTGGGGTTACTTCCCCCAACTCTATCCGAACTTTATACCGGGATAGAGTTGAACGTTGGACTTTGCCGCCAACTCTATCCGACTTTGGTTTCGGAATAGAGTTGCAAATTGAAACTTTAGGGTAACTTTCCCCCAACTCTATCAGACTTTATACCGGGATATAGTTGAGTGTTGGAATTTGGGGTTACTTTCCCCCAACTCTATCCGAACTTTATACCGGGGATAGAGGTTGAATGTTGGACTTTGCGGTTACTTTGCCCAACTCTATCCGAACTTTTGTTTCGGAATAGAGTTGAAGAGTTAATTTTAGGGTAACTTTCCTCCACTCTAGCCGAACTTTATACCGGGATGAGTTGAAACGTTGGACTTTGCCCCAACTCTATCCGAACTTTGTTTCGGAATAGAGTTGAAGTTGAATTTTAGGGTAACTTTCCTCCAACTCTATCCGAACTTTATACCAGGATAGAGTTGAGTGTTGGAATTTGGGGTTACTTTCCCCCAACTCTATCCGAACTTTATACCGGGATAGAGTTGAACGTTGGACTTTGCCCCAACTCTATCCGAACTTTGTTTCGGAATAGAGTTGAAAGTTAACTTTAGGGTAACTTTCCTCCAACTCTATCCGAAACTTTATACCGGGATCGAGTTGAATGTTCGGAATTTGGGGGTACTTTCCCCCAACTCTATCCGAACTTTATACCGGGATAGAGTTGAATGTTGGACTTTGCGGTTACTTTGCCCCAACTCTATCCGAACTTTGTTTCGGAATAGAGTTGAAAGTTAAATTTAGGGTAACTTCCTCCAACTCTATCCGAACTTTATACCGGGATAGAGTTGAAGTGTTGGAATTTGGGGTTACTTTCCCCCAACTCTATCCGACTTTTATACCGGGATAGAGTTGAACGTTGGACTTTGCCCCAACTCTATCCGAACTTTGTTTCGGAATAGAGTTGAAAGTTGAACTTTAGGGTAACTTTCCTCCCAACTCTATCAGAACTTTATACCGGATATAGTTGAGTGTTGGAATTTGGGGTTACTTTCCCCAACTCTATCCGAACTTTATACCGGGATAGAGTTGAATGTTGGACTTTGCGGTTACTTTGCCCCAACTCTATCCGAACTTTGTTTCGGAATAGAGTTGAAAGTTAAATTTTAGGGTAACTTTCCTCCAACTCTATCCGAACTTTATACCAGGATAGAGTTGAGTGTTGGAATTTGGGTTACTTTCCCCCAACTCTATCCGAGCTTTATACCGGGATTAGAGTTGAACGTTGGACTTTGCCCAACTCTATCCGAACTTTGTTTCGGAATAGAGTTGAAAGTTAAATTTTAGGGTAACTTTCCTCCAACTCTATCCGAACTTTATACCGGACCGAGTGAATGTTGGAATTTGGGGGTACTTTCCCCCAACTCTATCCGAACTTTATACCGGGATTAGAGTTGAATGTTGGACTTTGCGGTTACTTTGCCCAACTCGATCCGAACTTTGTTTCGGAATAGAGTTGAAAGTTAAATTTTAGGTAACTTTCCTCCAACTCTATCCGAACTTTATACCAGGGATAGAGTTGAAGTGTTCGACTTTGGGGTACTTTCCCCCAACTCTATCCGAACTTTATACCGGGATAGAGTTGACGTTGGGACTTTGCCCCAACTCTATCCGAACTTTGTTTCGGAATAGAGTTGAAAGTTGAAATTTAGGGTAACTTTCCCCAACTCTATCACGAACTTTATACCGGGATATAGTTGAGTGTTGGAATTTGGGGTTACTTTCCCCCAACTCTATCCGAACTTTATACGGGATAGAGTTGAATGTTGGACTTTGCGGTTACTTTGCCCCAACTCTATCCGAACTTTGTTTCGGAATAGAGTTGAAAGTTGAAACTTTAGGGTAACTTTCCTCCAACTCTATCCGAGACTTTATACCAGGATAGAGTTGAGTGTTGGAAGTTGGGGTTACTTTCCCCCAACTCTATCCGAACTTTATACCGGGATAGAGTTGAACGTTGGACTTGTGACCCAACTCTACTCCGAACTTTGTTTCGGAATAGAGTTGAAAGTTGAACTTTAGGGTAACTTTCCCCCACTCTAATCAGAACTTTATACCGGGATATAGTTTGAGTGTTTGGAATTTTGGGGTTACTTTCCCCCAACTCTATCCGAACTTTATACCGGGATAGAGTTGAAACGTTGACTGTGCCCCAACTCTATCCGAACTTTGTTTCGGAATAGAGTTGAAAGTTGAACATTTAGGGTAACTTTCCTCCAACTCTATCCGAACTTTATACCGGGATAGAGTTGAAGTGTTGGAATTTGGGGTTACTTTCCCCCAACTCTATCCGAACTTTATACCGGGATAGAGTTGATGTTGGACTTTGCGGTACTTTGCCCCAACTCTATCCGAACTTTGTTTCGGAATAGAGTTGAAAGTTAAATTTAGGGTAACCTTTCCTCCAACTCTATCCGAACTTTATACCAGGGATAGAGTTGAGTGTTGGAATTTGGGGTACTTTCCCCCAACTCTATCCGAGCTTTATACCGGGATAGAGTTGAACGTTGGACTTTGCCCAACTCTATCCGAACTTTGTTTCGGAATAGAGTTGAAAGTTGAAACTTTAGGGTAACTTTCCTCCAACTCTATCCCGAACTTTATACCGGGATCGAGTTGATGTTCGGACTTGGGGTTACTTTCCCCACTCTATCCGAACTTTATACCGGGATAGAGTTGAATGTTGGACTTTGCGGTTACTTTGCCTCAACTCTATCCGAAGCTTTGTTTCGGAATAGAGTTGGAAAGTTGAAATTTAGGGTAACTTTCCTCCAACTCTATCCGAACTTTATACCAGGATAGAGTTGAGTGTTGGAATTTGGGGTTACTTTCCCCCAACTCTATCCGAGCTTTATACCGGGATAGAGTTGAACGTTGGACTTTGCCCGCAACTCTATCCGAACTTTGTTCGGAATAGAGTTGAAAGTTGAACTTTAGGGTAACTTTCCTCCAACTCTATCCGAACTTTATACCAGGATAGAGTTGAGTGTTGGAATTTGGGGTTACTTTCCCCAACTCTATCCGAACTTTATACCGGGAATAGAGTTGAACGTTGGACTTTGCCCCAACTCTATCCGAACTTTGTTTCGGAATAGAGTTGAAAGTTGAACATTTAGGGTAACTTTCCCCCAACTCTATCAGAACTTTATACCGGGATAGAGTTGAGTGTTGGAATTTTGGGGTTACTTTCCCCAACTCTATCCGAACTTATACCGGGATAGAGTTGAATGTTGGACTTTGCGGTTACTTTGCCCCAACTCTATCCGAACGTTGTTTCGGAATAGAGTTGAAAGTTAAATTTTAGGGTAACTTTCCTCCAACTCTATCCGAACTTTATACCGGATCGAGTTGAATGTACTTTGCCCCAACTCTATCCGAACTTTTCGGATAGAGTTGAAGTTAATTTGGGTACTTTCCCCAACTCTATCCGAACTTTATACCGGATAGAGTTGAACGTTGGACTTTGCCCCAACTCTATCCGAACTTTGTTTCGGAATAGAGTTGAAAGTTGAACTTTAGGGTAACTTTCCTCCAACTCTATCCGAACTTTATACCGGATAGAGTTGAGTGTTGGAATTTGGGGTACTTTCCCCAACTCTATCCGAACTTTATACCGGGATAGAGTTGAACGTTGGACTTTGCCCCAACTCTATCCGAACTTTGTTTCGGAATAGAGTTGAAAGTTGAACTTTAGGGTAACTTTCCCCAACTCTATCCGAACTTTATACCGGATAGAGTTGAGTGTTGGAATTTGGGGTTACTTTCCCCAACTCTATCCGAACTTTATACCGGGATAGAGTTGAAGTTGGACTTTGGTTACTTTGCCCCAACTCTATCCGAACTTTGTTTCGGAATAGAGTTGAAAGTTAAATTTAGGGTAACTTTCCTCACAACTCTATCCGAACTTTATACCAGGATAGAGTTGAGTGTTGGAATTTGGGGTTACTTTCCCCCAACTCTATCCGAGCTTTATACCGGGATAGAGTTGAACGTTGGACTGTTGCCCCAACTCTATCCGAACTTTGTTTCGGAATAGAGTTGAAAGTTGAAACTTTAGGGTAACTTCCTCCAACTCTATCCGAACTTTATACCAGGATAGAGTTGAATGTTCGGAATTTGGGGGTACTTTCCCCAACTCTATCCGAACTTTATACCGGGATAGAGCTGAAGTTGGACTTGCGGTTACTTTGCCTCACTCTATCCGAACTTTGTTTCGGAATAGAGTTGAAAAGTTGAACTTAGGGTAACTTTCCTCCAACTCTATCCGAACTTTATACCAGGATAAGAGTTGAGTGTTGGAATTTGGGTTACTTTCCCCCAACTCTATCCGAACTTTATACCGGGATAGAGTTGAACGTTGGACTTTGCCCCAACTCTATCCGAACTTTGTTTCGGAATAGAGTTGAAAGTTGAACTTTAGGGTAACTTTCCTCCAACTCTATCCGAACTTTATACCAGGATAGAGTTGAGTGTTGGAATTTGGGTTACTTTCCCCCAAACTCTATCCGAAACTTTATACCGGGATAGAGTTGAACTGTTGGAACTTGGCGCCCAACTCTATCCGAACTTTGTTTCGGATAGAGTTGAAAAGTTAACTTTAGGTAACTTTCCCCCAACTCTATCAGACTTTATACCGGGATATAGTTGAGTGTTGGAATTTGGGGTTACTTTCCCCCAACCTCTATCCGAACTTTATGCCGGGATAGAGTTGAAATGTTGACTTCGCGTTACTTTGCCCCAACATCTATCCGAACTTTGTTTCGAATAGAGTTGAAAAGTTAAATTTTAGGGTAACTTTCCTCCACTCTATCCGACACTTTATACCAGGATAGAGTTGGTGTTGAATTTGGGTTACTTTCCCCCAACTCTATCCGAGCTTTATACCGGGATAGAGTTGAACGTTGGACTTTGCCCAAGTCCTATCCGAACTTTGTTTCGGAATAGAGTTGAAAGTTAACTTTAGGGTTAACTTTCCTCCAACTCTATCCGAACTTTATACCGGGACCGGTTGAAGGTTCGACTTTGGGGTTACTTTCCCCCAACTCTATCCGAACTTTATACCGGGATAGAGTTGAATGTTGGACTTTGCGGTTACTTTGCCCCAACTCTATCCGAACTTTGTTTCGGAATAGAGTTGAAAGTTAAATTTTAGGGTAACTTTCCTCCACTCTATCCGAACTTTATACCAGGATAGAGTTGAGTGTTGGAATTTGGGGTACTTTCCCCAACTCTATCCGAGCTTTATACCGGGATAGAGTTGAACGTTGGACTTTGCCCCAACTCTATCCGAACTTTGTTTCGGAATAGAGTTGAAAGTTGAACTTTAGGGTAACTTTCTCCAACTCTATCCGAACTTTATACCAGGATAGAGTTGAGTGTTGGAATTTGGGGTTACTTTCCCCCAACTCTATCCGAACTTTATACCGGGATAGAGTTGAATGTTGGACTTTGCGGTACTTTGCCCCAACTCTATCCGAACTTGTTTCGGAATAGAGTTGAAAGTTGAATTTAGGGTAACTTTCCTCCAACTCTATCCGAACTTTATACCGGGATAGAGTTGAAGTTGGACTTTGCCCCAACTCTATCCGAACTTTATACGGGATAGAGTTGAATGTTGACTTTGCGGTTACTTTGCCCAACTCTATCCGAACTTTGTTTCGGAATAGAGTTGAAAGTTAAATTTTAGGGTAACTTTCCTCCAACTCTATCCGAACTTTATACCGGGATAGAGTTGAATGTTGGACTTTGCGGTTACTTTGCCCCAACTCTATCCGAACTTTGTTTCGGAATAGAGTTGAAAGTTAAATTTAGGGTAACTTTCCTCCAACTCTATCCGAACTTTATACCAGGATAGAGTTGAGTGTTGGAATTTGGGTACTTTCCCCCAACTCTATCCGAACTTTATACCGGGATAGAGTTGAACGTTGGACTTTGCCCCAACTCTATCCGAACTTTGTTTCGGAATAGAGTTGAAAGTTAAATTTTAGGGTAACTTTCCTCCAACTCTATCCGAACTTTATACCAGGATAGAGTTGAGTGTTGGAATTTGGGGTTACTTTCCCCCAACTCTATCCGAACTTTATACCGGGATAGAGTTGAACGTTGGACTTTGCCCCAACTCTATCCGAACTTTGTTTCGGAATAGAGTTGAAAGTTAAATTTTAGGGTAACTTTCCTCCAACTCTATCCGAACTTTATACCGGGATAGAGTTGAGTGTTGGAATTTGGGGTTACTTTCCCCCAACTCTATCCGAACTTTATACCGGGATAGAGTTGAATGTTGGACTTTGCGGTTACTTTCCCCGAACTTTGTTTCGGAATAGAGTTGAAAGTTAAATTTTAGGGTAACTTTCCTCCAACCCTATCCGAACTTTATACCAGGATAGAGTTGAGTGTTGGAATTTGGGGTTACTTTCCCCCAACTCTATCCGAACTTTATACCGGGATAGAGTTGAACGTTGGACTTTGCCCCAACTCTATCCGAACTTTGTTTCGGAATAGAGTTGAAAGTTGAACTCTAGGGTAACTTTCCCCCAACTCTATCAGAACTTTATACCGGGATATAGTTGAGTGTTGGAATTTGGGGTTACTTTCCCCCAACTCTATCCGAACTTTATACCGGGATAGAGTTGAATGTTGGACTTTGCGGTTACTTTGCCCCCAACTCTATCCGAACTTTGTTTCGGAATAGAGTTGAAAGTTAAATTTTAGGGTAACTTTCCTCCAACTCTATCCGAACTTTATACCAGGATAGAGTTGAGTGTTGGAATTTGGGTTACTTTCCCCCAACTCTATCCGAACTTTATACCGGGATAGAGGTTGAATGTTGGACTTTGCGGTTCTTTGCCCAACTCTATCCGAATTTGTTTCGGATAGAGTTGAAAGTTAAATTTAGGGTAACTTTCCCAACTCTATCCGAACTTTATACCGGATAGAGTTGGAACGTTGGACTTTGCCCCAACTCTATCCGAACTTTGTTTCGGAATAGAGTTGAAAGTTAAACTTTAGGGTAACTTTCCTCCAACTCTATCCGAACTTTATACCGGGATGAGTTGAATGTTGGAATTTGGGGTACTTTCCCCAACTCTATCCGAACTTTATACCGGGATAGAGTTGAACGTTGGACTTTGCCCCAACTCTATCCGAACTTTGTTTCGGAATAGAGTTGAAAGTTGAACTTTAGGGTAACTTTCCTCCAACTCTATCCGAACTTTATACCAGGATAGAGTTGAGTGTTGGAATTTGGGGTTACTTTCCCCCAACACTATCCGAACTTTATACCGGGATAGAGTTGAACGTTGGACTTTGCCCAACTCTATCCGAACTTTGTTTCGGAATAGAGTTGAAAGTTGAACTTTAGGGTAACTTTCCTCCCAACTCTATCAGAACTTTATACCGGGATATAGTTGAGTGTTGGAATTTGGGGTTACTTTCCCCAACTCTATCCGAACTTTATACCGGGATAGAGTTGAATGTTGGACTTCCGGTTACTTTGCCCCAACTCTATCCGAACTTTGTTTCGGAATAGAGTTGAAAGTTAAATTTAGGGTAACTTTCCTCCAACTCTATCCGAACTTTATACCAGGATAGAGTTGAGTGTTGGAATTTGGGGTTACTTTCCCCCAACTCTATCCGAGCTTTATACCGGGATAGAGTTGAACGTTGGACTTTGCCCCAACTCTATCCGAACTTTGTTTCGGAATAGAGTTGAAAGTTAAATTTTAGGGTAACTTTCCTCAACTCTATCCGAACTTTATACCAGGATAGAGTTGAGTGTTGGAATTTGGGGTTACTTTCCCCCAACTCTATCCGAACTTTATACCGGCATAGAGTTGAACGTTGGACTTTGCCCCAACTCTATCCGAACTTTGTTTCGAATAGAGTTGAAAGTTGAACTTTAGGTAAGTTTCCCCAAACTCTATCAGAACTTTATACCGGATATAGTTGAGTGTTATAATTTGGGGTTACTTTTCCCCCACTCTATCCGAACTTTATACGGGGATAGAGCTGAATGTTGGACTTTGCGGTTACTTTGCCCCAACTCTATCCGAAGTTTGTTTACGGAATAGAGTTGAAAGTTACATTTTAGGGTAACTTTCCTCCAACTCTATCCGAACTTTATACCGGGATAGAGTTGAATGTTGGACTTTGCGGTTACTTGCCCCAACTCTATCCGAACTTGTTTCGGAATAGAGTTGAAAGTTAAATTTTAGGGTAACTTTCCTCCAACTCTATCCGAACTTCATACCGGGATCGAGTTGAATGTTCGACTTTGGGGGTACTTTCCCCAACTCTATCCGAATTTTATACCGGGATAGAGTTGAACGTTGGACTTTGCCCCAACTCTATCCGAACTTTGTTCGGAATAGAGTGAAAGTTGAACTTTAGGGTAACTTCCTCCAACTCTATCCGAACTTTATACCAGGATAGAGTTGAGTGTTGGAATTTGGGGTTACTTTCCCCCAACTCTATCCGAACTTTATACCGGGATAGAGTTGAACGTTGGACTTTGCCCCAACTCTATCCGAACTTTGTTTCGGAATAGAGTTGAAATTGAACTTTAGGGTAACTTTCCCCAACTCTATCAGAACTTTATACCGGGATATAGTTGAGTGTGGAATTTGGGTACTTTCCCCCAACTCTATCCGAACTTTATACCGGGATAGAGTTGAATGTTGGACTTTGCGGTTACTTTGCCCCAACTCTATCCGAACTTTGTTTCGGAATAGAGTTGAAAGTTAAATTTAGGGTAACTTTCCTCCAACTCTATCCGAACTTTATACCGGGATAGAGTTGAACGTTGGACTTTGCCCCAACTCTATCCGAACTTTGTTTCGGAATAGAGTTGAAAGTTGAACTTTAGGGTAACTTTCCTCCAACTCTATCCGAACTTTATACCAGGATAGAGTTGAGTGTTTGGAATTTGGGGTTACTTTCCCCCAACTCTATCCGAACTTTATACCGGGATAGAGTTGAACGTTGGACTTTGCCCCAACTCTATCCGAACTTTGTTTCGGAATAGAGTTGAAAGTTGAACTCTAGGGTAACTTTCCCCCACTCTATCAGAACTTTATACCGGGATATAGTTGAGTGTTGGAATTTGGGGTTACTTTCCCCCAACTCTATCCGAACTTTATACCGGGATAGAGTTGAATGTTGGACTTTGCGGTTACTTTGCCCCAACTCTATCCGAACTTTGTTTCGGAATAGAGTTGAAAGTTAAATTTTAGGGTAACTTTCCTCCAACTCTATCCGAACTTTATACCAGGGATAGAGTTGAGTGTTGGAAATTTGGGGGGTACTTTCCCCCAACTCTATCCGAGCTTTATACCGGGATAGAGTTGAACGTTGGACTTTGCCCCAACTCTATCCGAACTTTGTTTCGGAATAGAGTTGAAAGTTAAATTTTAGGGGTAACTTTCCTCCAACTCTATCCGAACTTTATACCGGGACCGAGTTGAATGTTCGACTTTGGGGTACTTTCCCCCAACTCTATCCGAACTTTATACCGGGATAGAGTTGAATGTTGGACTTTGCGGTTACTTTGCCCCGAACTTTGGTTTCGGAATAGAGTTGAAAGTTAAATTTTAGGGTAACTTTCCTCCAATCCCTATCCGAACTTTATACCAGGATAGAGTTGAGTGTTGGAATTTGGGGTTACTTTCCCCCAACTCTATCCGAACTTTATACCGGGATAGAGTTGAACGTTGGACTTTGCCCAACTCTATCCGAACTTTGTTTCGGAATAGAGTTTAAAGTTGAACTTAGGGTAACTTTCCCCAACTCTATCAGAACTTTATACCGGGATATAGTTGAGTGTTGGAATTTGGGGTTACTTTCCCCAACTCTATCCGAACTTTATACCGGGATAGAGTTGAATGTTGGACTTTGCGGTTACTTTGCCCCAACTCTATCCGAACTTTGTTTCGGAATAGAGTTGAAAGTTAAACTTTAGGGTAACTTTCCTCCAACTCTATCGAACTTTATACCGGGATAGAGTTGAGTGTTGGAATTTGGGGTTACTTTCCCCCAACTCTATCCGAACTTTATACCGGGATAGAGTTGAACGTTTGGACTTTGCCCCAACTCTATCCGAACTTTGTTTCGGAATAGAGTTGAAAGTTGAACTTTAGGGTAACTTTCCTCCAACTCTATCCGAACTTTATACCGGGATAGAGTTGAGTGTTGGAATTTGGGGTTACTTTCCCCCAACTCTATCCGAACTTTATACCGGGATAGAGTTGAATGTTGGACTTTGCGGTTACTTTGCCCCAACTCTATCCGAACTTTGTTTCGGAATAGAGTTGAAAGTTGAACTTTAGGGTAACTTTCCTCCAACTCTATCGAACTTTATACCGGGATAGAGTTGAGTGTTGGAATTTGGGGTTACTTTCCCCCAACTCTATCCGAACTTTATACCGGGATAGAGTTGAACGTTGGACTTTGCCCAACTCTATCCGAACTTTGTTTCGGAATAGAGTTGAAAGTTGAACTTTAGGGTAACTTTCCCCAACTCTATCCGAACTTTATACCGGGATAGAGTTGAGTGTTGGAATTTGGGGTTACTTTCCCCCAACTCTATCCGAACTTTATACCGGGATAGAGTTGAATGTTGGACTTTGCGGTTACTTTGCCCCAACTCTATCCGAACTTTGTTTCGGAATAGAGTTGAAAGTTAAATTTAGGGTAACTTTCCTCCAACTCTATCGAACTTTATACCGGGATAGAGTTGAATTTGGGGTTACTTTCCCCCAACTCTATCCGAACTTTATACCGGGATAGAGTTGAATGTTGGACTTTGCGGTTACTTTGCCCCAACTCTATCCGAACTTTGTTTCGGAATAGAGTTGAAAGTTAAATTTAGGGTAACTTTCCCCAACTCTATCCGAACTTTATACCGGGATCCGAGTTGAATGTTCGACTTTGGGGGTACTTTCCCCAACTCTATCCGAACTTTTATACCGGGGATAGAGTTGAATCGGTGGACTTTGCCGGCTACTCTATCCGAATTTTGTTTCGGATAGAGTTGAAAAGTTGACTTTAGGGTACTTTCCTCCAACTCTATCCGAACTTTATACCAGGATAGAGTTGAGTGTTGGAATTTGGGTTACTTTCCCCCAACTCTATCCGAACTTTATACCGGGATAGAGTTGAACGTTGGACTTGCCCCAACTCTATCCGAACTTTGTTTCGAATAGAGTTGAAAGTTGAACTTTAGGGTAACTTTCCCCCAACTCTATCAGAACTTTATACCGGGATATAGTGAGTGTTGGAATTTGGGGTTACTTTCCCCCAACTCTATCCGAACTTTATACCGGGATAGAGTTGAATGTTGGACTTTGGCGGTTACTTTGCCCAACTCTATCCGAACTTTGTTTCGGATAGAGTTGAAAGTTAAATTTTAGGGTAACTTTCCTCCAACTCTATCCGAACTTTATACCAGGACTAGAGTTTGAGTGTTGGAATTTGGGGGTTACTTTCCCCCAACTCTATCCGAAGCTTTATACCGGGATAGAGGTTGAAAACGTTGGACTTTGCCCCAACTCTATCCGAACTTTGTTTCGGAATAGAGTTGAAAGTTGAACTTTAGGGTAACTTTCCTCACAACTCTATCCGAACTTTATACCAGGATAGAGTTGAGTGTTGGAATTTGGGGTTACTTCCCCAACTCTATCCGAACTTTATACCGGCATAGAGTTGAACGTTGGACTTTGCCCCAACTCTATCCGAACTTTGGTTTCGGAATAGAGTTGAAAGTTAAATTTAGGGTAAGCTTTCCTCCAACTCTATCCGAACTTTATACCGGGATAGAGTTGAAGTGTTAGACTTTGGGGGTACTTTCCCCCCAACTCTATCCGAACTTTATACCGGATAGAGTTGAATGTTGGACTTTGCGGTACTTTGCCCAACTCTATCCGACTTTGTTTCGGAATAGAGTTGAAAGTTAAATTTTAGGGTAACTTTCCTCCAACTCTATCCGAACTTTATACCAAGGATAGAGTTGAGGGTTGGAATTTGGGGTTACTTTCCCCCAACTCTATCCGAGCTTTATACCGGGATAGAGTTTGAACGGTTGGACTTTGCCCCAACTCCTATCCGAAACTTTGTTTCGGAATAGAGTTGAAAGTTAAATTTTAGGGTAACTTTCCTCCAACTCTATCCGAACTTTATACCAGGATAGAGTTGAATGTTCGAATTTGGGGTTACTTTCCCCCAACTCTATCCGAACTTTATACCGGGATAGAGTTGAATGTTGACTTTGCGGTTACTTTGCCCAAATCTATCCGAACTTTGTTTCGGAATAGAGTTGAAAGTTAAATTTTAGGTAACTTTCCTCCAACTCCTATCCGAACTTTATACCAGGGATAGAGTTGAGTGTTGGAATTTGGGGTTACTTTCCCCCAACTCTATCCGAAGCTTTATACCGGGATAGAGTTGAACGTTGGACTTTGCCCAACTCTCATCCGAACTTTGTTTCGGAATAGAGTTGAAAGTTGAACTCTTAGGGTAACTTTCCTCCAACTCTATCAGAACTTTATACCGGGATAGAGTTGAGTGTTGAATTTGGGGTTACTTTCCCCCAACTCTATCCGAACTTTATACCGGGATAGAGTTGAATGTTGGACTTTGCGGTTACTTTGCCCCAACTCTATCCGAACTTTGTTTCGGAATAGAGTTGAAAGTTAAATTTTAGGGTAACTTTCCTCCAACTCTATCCGAACTTTATACCAGGATAGAGTTGAGTGTTGGAATTTGGGGTTACTTTCCCCCAACTCTATCCGAGACTTTATACCGGGATAGAGTTGAACGTTGGACTTTGCCCCAACTCTATCCGAACTTTGTTTCGGAATAGAGTTGAAAGTTAAATTTTAGGGTAACTTCCTCCAACTCCTATCCGAACTTTATACCAGGATAGAGTTGAGTGTTGAATTTGGGGTTACTTTCCCCCACTCTATCCGAACTTTATACCGGGATAGAGTTGAACGTTGGACTTTGACCCAACTCTATCCGAACTTGTTTCGGAATAGAGTTGAAAGTTAAATTTTAGGGTAACTTTCCTCCAACTCTATCGAACTTTATACCGGGGACCGAGTGAATGTTCGAACTTTGGGGGTACTTTCCCCCAACTCTATCCGAACTTTATACCGGGATAGAGTTGAATGTTATGGACTTTGCGGTTACTTTGCCCCAACTCTATCCGAACTTTGGTTTCGGAATAGAGTTGAAAAGTTAATTTTAGGGTAACTTTCCTCCAACTCTATCCGAACTTTATACCGGGATAGAGTTGAATGTTCGACTTTGGGGTACTTTCCCCCAACTCTATCCGAACTATTATACCGGGATAGAGTGATAACGTTGGGACTTTGCCCCAACTCTATCCGAACTTATGTTTCGGAATGAGTTGAAAGTTGAACTTTAGGTAACTTTCCTCCAACTCTATCCGAACTTTATACCAGGATAGAGTTGAGTGTTGGAATTTGGGTTACTTTCCCCCAACTCTATCCGAACTTTATACCGGGATAGAGTTGAATGTTTGGACTTTGCGGTTACTTTGCCCAACTCTATCCGAACTTTGTTTCCGAATAGAGTTGAAAGTTAAATTTTAGGGTAACTTTCCTCCAACTCTATCCGAACTTTATACCAGGATAGAGTTGAGTGTTGGAATTTGGGTTACTTTCCCCCAACTCTATCCGAGCTTTATACCGGGATAGAGTTGAACGTTGGACTTTGCCCCAACTCTATCCGAACTTTGTTTCCGGAATAGAGTTGAAAGTTGAACTTTAGGGTAACTTTCCTCCAACTCTATCCGAACTTTATAACAGGGATAGAGTTGAGTGTTGAGAATTTGGGGTTACTTTCCCCAACTCTATCCGAACTTTATACGGGGATAGAGCTGAATGTTGGACTTTGCGGTTACTTTGCCCAACTCTATCCGAACTTTGTTTCGGAATAGAGTTGAAAGTTAAATTTTAGGGTAACTTTCCTCCAACTCTATCCGAACTTTATACCGGGATAGAGTTGAGTGTTGGAATTTGGGGTTACTTTCCCCCAACTCTATCCGAACTTTTATACCGGGATAGAGTTGAATGTTGACTTTGCGGTACTTTGCCCCAACTCTATCCGAACTTTGTTTCGGAATAGAGTTGAAAGTTAAATTTTAGGGTAACTTTCCTCCAACTCTATCCGAACTTTATACCGGGATCGAGTTGAATGTTCGAACTTTGGGGGTACTTTCCCCCAACTCTATCCGAAGCTTTATACCGGGATAGAGTTGAACGTTGGACTTTGCCCCAACTCTATCCGAACTTTGTTTCGGAATAGAGTTGAAAGTTGAACTTTAGGGTAACTTCCTCCAACTCTATCCGAACTTTATACCAGGATAGAGTTGAGTGTTGGAATTTGAGGGTTACTTTCCCCAACTCTATCCGAACTTTATACCGGGATAGAGTTGAACGTTGGACTTTGCCCCAACTCAATCCGAACTTTGTTTCGGAATAGAGTTGAAAGTTGAAACTTTAGGGTAACTTTCCCCAACTCTATCAGAACTTTATACCGGGATATAGTTGAGTGTTGGAATTTGGGGTTACTTTCCCCCAACTCTATCCGAACTTCATGCCGGGATAGAGTTGAAATGTTGGACTTTCGCGGTTACTTTGCCCCAACTCTATCCGAACTTTGTTTCGGAATAGAGTTGAAAGTTAAATTTTAGGGTAACTTTCCTCCAACTCTATCCGAACTTTATACCAGGATAGAGTTGAGTGTTGGAGATTTGGGGTTACTTTCCCCCAACTCTATCCGAGCTTTATACCGGGATAGCGTTGAACGTTGGACTTTGCCCCAACTCTATCCGAACTTTGTTTCGGAATAGAGTTGAAAAGTTGAACTTTTAGGGTAACTTTCCTCCAACTCTATCCGAACTTTATACCGGGATAGAGTTGAATGTTCGGAATTTGGGGTAACTTTCCCCAACTCTATCCGAACTTTATACCGGGATAGAGTTGAACGTTGGACTTTGCCCCAACTCTATCCGAACTTTGTTTCGGAATAGAGTTGAAAGTTGAACTTTAGGGTAACTTTCCCCAACTCTATCCGAACTTTATACCGGGATAGAGTTGAGTGTTGGAATTTGGGGTTACTTTCCCCCAACTCTATCCGAACTTTATACCGGGATAGAGTTGAATGTTGGACTTTGCGGTACTTTGCCCCAACTCTATCCGAACTTTGTTTCGGAATAGAGTTGAAAGTTAAATTTTAGGGTAACTTTCCCCAACTCTATCCGAACTTTATACCGGGATAGAGTTGAATGTTGGACTTTGCGGTTACTTTGCCCCAACTCTATCCGAACTTTGTTTCGGAATAGAGTTGAAAGTTAATTTAGGGTAACTTTCCCCAACTCTATCCGAACTTTATACCGGATAGAGTTGAGTGGAATTTGGGGTACTTTCCCCCAACTCTATCCGAACTTTATACCGGGATAGAGTTGAACGTTGGACTTTGCCCCAACTCTATCCGAACTTTGTTCCGGAATAGAGTTGAAAGTTGACCTTTAGGGTAACTTTCCTCCAACTCTATCCGAACTTTATACACAGGATAGAGTTGAATGTTGGAATTTGGGGTTACTTTCCCCAAACTCTATCCGAACTTTATACCGGGATAGAGTTGAACGTTGGACTTTGACCCAACTCTATCCGAACTTTGTTTCGGAATAGAGGTTGAAAGTTGAACTTAGGGTAACTTTCCCCCAACTCTATCAGAACTTTATACCGGGATATAGTTGAGTGTTAGGAATTTGGGGTTACTTTCCCCCAACTCTATCCGAGCTTTATACCGGGATAGAGTTGAACGTTGGACTTTGCCCCAACTCTATCCGAACTTTGTTTCGGAATAGAGTTGAAAGTTAAATTTAGGGTAACTTTCCTCCAAACTCTATCAGAACTTTATACCAGGGATCGAGTTGAAGTGTTGGCACTTTGGGGGTACTTTCCCCCAACTCTATCCGAACTTTATACCGGGATAGAGTTGAATGTTGGACTTTGCGGTTACTTTGCCCAACTCTATCCGAACTTTGTTTCGGAATAGAGTTGAAAGTTAAATTTTAGGGTAACTTTCCTCCAACTCTATCCGAACTTTATACCAGGATAGAGTTGAGTGTTGGAATTTGGGGTTACTTTCCCCCAACTCTAGCCGAGCTTTATACCGGGATAGAGTTGAACGTTGGACTTGCCCCAACTCTATCCGAACTTTGTTTCGGAATAGAGTTGAAAGTTGAACTTTAGGGTAACTTTCCTCCAACTCTATCCGAACTTTATACCAGGGATAGAGTTGAGTGTTGGAATTTGGGGTTACTTTCCCCCAACTCTATCCGAACTTTATACCGGGATAGAGTTGAATGTTGGACTTTGCGGTTACTTTGCCCCAACTCTATCCGAACTTTGTTTCGGAATAGAGTTGAAAGTTAAATTTTAGGGTAACTTTCCTCCAACTCTATCCGAACTTTATACCGGGACGAGTTGAATGTGTCGAACTTTGGGTACTTTCCCCCAACTCTATCCGAACTTATACCGGGATAGAGTTGAATGTTGGACTTTGCGGTTACTTTGCCCACTCTATCCGAACTTTGTTCGGAATAGAGTTGGAAAGTTAAATTTTAGGGTAACTTTCCTCCAACTCCTATCCGAACTTTATACCAGGATAGAGTTGATGTTGGAATTTGGGGTTACTTTCCCCAACTCTATCCGAACTTTATACCGGGATAGAGTTGAACGTTGGACTTTGCCCCAACTCTATCCGAACTTTGTTTCGGAATAGAGTTGAAAGTTGAACTTTAGGGTAACTTTCCTCCAACTCTATCCGAACTTTATACCAGGGATAGAGTTGAGTGTTGGAATTTGGGGTTACTTTCCCCCAACTCTATCCGAACTTTATACCGGGATAGAAGTTGATTACGTTGCGGTACTTTGCCCCAACTCTATCCGAACTTTGTTTCGGAATAGAGTTGAAAGTTGACCTTTAGGGTAACTTTCCCCCAACTCTATCAGAACTTTATACGCGGGATATAGTTGAGTGTTGGAATTTGGGGTTACTTTCCCCCAACTCTATCCGAACTTTATACCGGGATAGAGTTGATGTTGGACTTTGCGGTTACTTGCCCCAACTCTATCCGAACTTTGTTCCGAATAGAGTTGAAAGTTAAATTTTAGGGTAACTTTCCTCCAACTCTATCCGAACTTTATACAGGATAGAGTTGAGTGTTGGAATTTGGGGTTACTTTCCCCAACTCTATCCGAGCTTTATACCGGGATAGAGTTGAATCGTTGGACTTTGCGGTTACTTTGCCCCAACTCTAGCCGAACTTTGTTTCGAATAGAGTTGAAAGTTAACTTTAGGGTAACTTTTCCTCCAACTCTATCCGAACTTTATACCAGGGATAGAGTTGAAGTGTTGGACTTTGGGGTTACTTTGCCCCAACTCTATCCGAACTTTGTTTCCGAATAGAGTTGAAAGTTGAACTTTAGGGTAACTTTCCCCAACTCTATCCGAACTTTATACCGGATAGAGTTGAGTGTTGGAATTTGGGGTTACTTTCCCCCAACTCTATCCGAACTTTATACCGGGATAGAGTTGAACGTTGGACTTTGCCCCAACTCTATCCGAACTTTGTTTCGGAATAGAGTTGAAAGTTGAACTTTAGGGTAACTTTCCCCAACTCTATCCGAACTTTATACCGGGATAGAGTTGAGTGTTGGAATTTGGGGTTACTTTCCCCCAACTCTATCCGAACTTTATACCGGGATAGAGTTGAATGTTGGACTTTGCGGTTACTTTGCCCCAACTCTATCCGAACTTTGTTTCGGAATAGAGTTGAAAGTTGAACTTTAGGGTAACTTTCCTCCAACTCTATCCGAACTTTATACCGGGATAGTTGAGTGTTGGAATTTGGGGTACTTTCCCCCAACTCTATCCGAACTTTATACCGGGATAGAGTTGAAGTACTTTGCGTGTTTGACTTTGCCCCAGCTCTATCCGAAGTTTGTTTCGGAAATAGAGTTGAAAAGTTAAATTTTAGGGTAACTTTCCCTCCAACTCTATCCGAACTTTATAACCGGATCGAGTTGAATGTTCGACTTTGGGGGTACTTTCCCCAACTCTATCCGAACTTTATACCGGGATCGAGTTGAAATGTTCGACTTTGGGGTACTTTTCCCCCAACTCTATCCGAATTTTATACCGGATAGAGTTGAACGTTGGACTTTGCCCCCACTCTATCCGAACTTTGTTTCGGAATAGAGTTGAAAGTTGAACTTTAGGGTACCTTTCCTCCACTCTATCCGAACTTTATACCAGGATAGAGTTGAGTGTTTGGAATTTGGGGTTACTTTCCCCCAAACTCTATCCGAACTTTATACCGGGGATAGAGTTGAACGTTGGACTTTGCCCCAACTCTATCCGAACTTTGTTTCGGAATAGAGTTGAAAGTTGAACTTTAGGGTAACTTTCCCCCAACTCTATCAGAACTTTATACGCGGGATATAGTTGAGTGTTGGAATTTGGGGTTACTTTCCCCCAACTCTATCCGAACTTTATACCGGGATAGAGTTGAATGTTGGACTTGCGGTTACTTTGCCCCAACTCTATCCGAACTTTGTTTCGGAATAGAGTTGAAAGTTAAATTTTAGGTAACTTTCCCTCCAACTCTATCCGAACTTTATACCAGGATAGAGTTGAGTGTTGGAATTTGGGGTTACTTTCCCCAACTCTATCCGAGCTTTATACCGGGATAGAGTTGAACGTTGGACTTTGCCCCAACTCTATCCGAACTTTGTTTCGGAATAGAGTTGAAAGTTGAACTTTAGGGTAACTTTCCTCCAACTCTATCCGAACTTTATACCAGGATAGAGTTGAGTGTTGGAATTTGGGGTTACTTTCCCCAACTCTATCCGAACTTTATACCGGCATAGAGTTGAACGTTGCGGTTACTTTGCCCAACTCTATCCGAACTTTGTTTCGGAATAGAGTTGAAAGTTGAACTTTAGGGTAACTTTCCTCCAACTCTATCACGAACTTTATACCAGGATAGAGTTGAGTGTTGGAATTTGGGGTTACTTTCCCCAACTCTATCCGAACTTTATACCGGGATAGAGTTGAATGTTGGACTTTGCGGACTTTGCCCCAACTCTATCCGAACTTTGTTTCGGAATAGAGTTGAAAGTTGAATTTAGGGTAACTTTCCCCAACTCTATCCGAACTTTATACCGGGATAGAGTTGATGTTGGACTTTGGGTTACTTTGCCCCAACTCTATCCGAACTTTGTTTCGGATAGAGTTGAAAGTTAATTTAGGGTAACTTTCCCCAACTCTATCCGAACTTTATACCGGATAGAGTTGAAGTTGAATTTGGGTACTTTCCCCCAACTCTATCCGAACTTTATACCGGGATAGAGTTGAATTTGGACTTTGCCCCAACTCTATCCGAACTTTGTTCGGAATAGAGTTGAAAGACTTTAGGGTACTTTCCCCAACTCTATCCGAACTTTATACCGGATAGAGTTGAGTTGAATTTAGGGTACTTTCCCCAACTCTATCCGAACTTTATACCGGGATAACATTTGAATGTTGGACTTTGGGGGTACTTTCCCCCAACTCTATCCGAACTTTATACCGGGATAGAGTTGGACTTTGCCCCAACTCTATCCGAACTTTGTTTCGGAATATAGTTGAAAGTTGACCTTTAGGGTAACTGTCCCCCAACTCTATCAGAACTTTATAGCGGGATATAGTTGAGTGTTGGAATTTGGGTTACTTTCCCCCAACTCTATCCGAACTTTATACCGGGATAGAGTTGAATGTTGGACTTTGCGGTTACTTTGCCCCAACTCTATCCGAACTTTGTTTCCGAATAGAGTTGAAAGTTAAATTTTAGGGTAACTTTCCTCCAACTCTATCCGAACTTATACCAGGATAGAGTTGAGTGTTGGAATTTGGGGTTACTTTCCCCAACTCTATCCGAGCTTTATACCGGGATAGAGTTGAACGTTGGACTTTGCCCCCAACTCTATCCGAACTTTGTTTCGGAATAGAGTTGAAAGTTGAAACTTTAGGGTAACTTTCCTCCACTCTATCCGAACTTTATACCGGGATAGATTGAGTGTTGGAATTTGGGGTTACTTTCCCCCAACTCTATCCGAACTTTTATACGGGATAGAGTTTGAACGTTGTACTTTGCCCCAACTCTATCCGAACTTTGTTTCGGATAGAGTTGGAAAGTTGAACTTTAGGGTTAACTTTCCTCCAACTCTATCCGAACTTTATACAGGATAGAGTTGAGTGTTGGAATTTGGGGTTACTTTCCCCCAACTCTATCCGAGCTTTATACCGGGATAGAGTGAACGTTGGACTTTGCCCCAACTCTATCCGAACTTTGTTTCGGAATAGAGTTGAAAGTTAAATTTAGGTAACTTTCCTCCAACTCTATCCGAACTTTATACCAGGATAGAGTTGAGTGTTGGAATTTGGGGTTACTTTCCCCCAACTCTATCCGAGCTTTATACCGGGATAGCGTTGAACGTTGGACTTTGCCCCAACTCTATCCGAATTTTGTTTCGGAATAGAGTTGAAAGTTGAACTTTAGGGTAACTTTCCTCCAACTCTATCCGAACTTTATACCAGGATAGAGTTGAGTGTTGGAATTTGGGGTTACTTTCCCCCAACTCTATCCGAGCTTTATACCGGGATAGAGTTGAACGTTGGACTTTGCCCCAACTCTATCCGAACTTTGTTTCGGAATAGAGTTGAAAGTTGAACTTTAGGGTAACTTTCCTCCAACTCTATCCGAACTTTATACCAGGATAGAGTTGAGTGTTGGAATTTGGGGTTACTTTCCCCCAACTCTATCCGAACTTTATACGGGGATAGAGCTGAATGTTGGACTTTGCGGTTACTTTGCCTCAACTCTATCCGAAGTTTGTTTCGGAATAGAGTTGAAAGTTGAACTTTAGGGTAACTTTCCTCCAACTCTATCAGAACTTTATAGCGGGATATAGTTGAGTGTTGGAATTTGGGGTTACTTTCCCCCAACTCTATCCGAACTTTATACCGGGATAGAGTTGAATGTTGGACTTTGCGGTTACTTTGCCCCAACTCTATCCGAACTTTGTTTCCGAATAGAGTTGAAAGTTAAATTTTAGGGTAACTTTCCTCCAACTCTATCCGAACTTTATACCAGGATAGAGTTGAGTGTTGGAATTTGGGGTTACTTTCCCCCAACTCTATCCGAGCTTTATACCGAGATAGAGTTGAACGTTGGACTTTGCGGTTACTTTGCCCCAACTCTATCCGAACTTTGTTTCGGAATAGAGTTGAAAGTTAAATTTTAGGGTAACTTTCCTCCAACTCTATCCGAACTTTATACCAGGATAGAGTTGAGTGTTGGAATTTGGGGTTACTTTCCCCCAACTCTATCCGAGCTTTATACCGGGATAGAGTTGAACGTTGGACTTTGCCCCAAGTCTATCCGAACTTTGTTTCGGAATAGAGTTGAAAGTTAAATTTTAGGGTAACTTTCCTCCAACTCTATCCGAACTTTATACCGGGACCGAGTTGAATGTTCGACTTTGGGGGTACTTTCCCCCAACTCTATCCGAACTTTATACCGGGATAGAGTTGAATGTTGGACTTTGCGGTTACTTTGCCCCAACTCTATCCGAACTTTGTTTCGGAATAGAGTTGAAAGTTAAATTTTAGGGTAACTTTCCTCCAACTCTATCCGAACTTTATACCAGGATAGAGTTGAGTGTTGGAATTTGGGGTTACTTTCCCCCAACTCTATCCGAGCTTTATACCGGGATAGAGTTGAACGTTGGACTTTGCCCCAACTCTATCCGAACTTTGTTTCGGAATAGAGTTGAAAGTTGAACTTTAGGGTAACTTTCCTCCAACTCTATCCGAACTTTATACCAGGATAGAGTTGAGTGTTGGAATTTAGGGGTACTTTCCTCCAACTCTATCCGAACTTTATACCGGGATAGAGTTGAATGTTGGACTTTGCGGTTACTTTGCCCCAACTCTATCCGAAGTTTGTTTCGGAATAGAGTTGAAAGTTGAAATTTAGGGTAACTTTCCTCCAACTCTATCCGAACTTTATACCGGGATATAGTTGAGTGTTGAACGTTGGGTTACTTTGCCCCAACTCTATCCGAACTTTATACGGGGATAGAGCTGAATGTTGGACTTTGCGGTTACTTTGCCTCAACTCTATCCGAAGTTTGTTTCGGAATAGAGTTGAAAGTTAAATTTTAGGGTAACTTTCCTCCAACTCTATCCGAACTTTATACCGGGATAGAGTTGAATGTTGGACTTTGCGGTTACTTTGCCCCAACTCTATCCGAACTTTGTTTCGGAATAGAGTTGAAAGTTAAATTTTAGGGTAACTTTCCTCCAACTCTATCCGAACTTTATACCAGGATAGAGTTGAGTGTTGGAATTTGGGGGTTACTTTCCCCAACTCTATCCGAACTTTATACCGGGATAGAGTTGAATGTTGGACTTTGCGGTTACTTTGCCCCAACTCTATCCGAACTTTGTTTCCGGAATAGAGTTGAAAGTTGAAATTTAGGGTAACTTTCCTCCAACTCTATCCGAACTTTATACCAGGATAGAGTTGAGTGTTGGAATTTGGGGTTACTTTCCCCCAACTCTATCCGAACTTTATACCGGGATAGAGTTGAACGTTGGACTTTGCCCCAACTCTATCCGAACTTTGTTTCGGAATAGAGTTGAAAGTTGAACTTTAGGGTAACTTTCCCCCAACTCTATCAGAACTTTATACCGGGATAGAGTTGAGTGTTGGAATTTGGGGTTACTTTCCCCAACTCTATCCGAACTTTATACCGGGATAGAGTTGAATGTTGGACTTTGCGGTTACTTTGCCCAACTCTATCCGAACTTTGTTTCGGAATAGAGTTGAAAGTTAAATTTTAGGGTAACTTTCCTCCAACTCTATCCGAACTTTATACCAGGATAGAGTTGAGTGTTGGAATTTGGGGTTACTTTCCCCCAACTCTATCCGAAGCTTTATACCGGGATAGAGTTGAAGTTGAACTTTGCGGTACTTTGCCCAACTCTATCCGAACTTTGTTTCGGAATAGAGTTGAAAGTTGAACTTTAGGGTAACTTTCCTCCAACTCTATCCGAACTTTATACCAGGATAGAGTTGAGTGTTGGAATTTGGGGTTACTTTCCCCAACTCTATCCGAACTTTATACCGGGATAGAGTTGAAACGTTGGACTTTGCCCCAACTCTATCCGAACTTTGTTTCGGAATAGAGTTGAAAGTTGAACTTTAGGGTAACTTTCCTCCAACTCTATCCGAACTTTATACCGGGATAGAGTTGAGTGTTGGAATTTGGGGTTACTTTCCCCCAACTCTATCCGAACTTTATACCGGGATAGAGTTGAATGTTGGACTTTGCGGTTACTTTGCCCAACTCTATCCGAACTTTGTTTCGGAATAGAGTTGAAAGTTAAATTTAGGGTAACTTTCCTCCAACTCTATCCGAACTTTATACCAGGATAGAGTTGAGTGTTGGAATTTGGGGTTACTTTCCCCCAACTCTATCCGAGCTTTATACCGGGATAGAGTTGAACGTTGGACTTTGCCCCAACTCTATCCGAACTTTGTTTCGGAATAGAGTTGAAAGTTGAAATTTAGGGTAACTTTCCTCCAACTCTATCCGAACTTTATACCAGGATAGAGTTGAAGTGTTGGAATTTGGGGTTACTTTCCCCCAACTCTATCCGAGCTTTATACCGGGATAGAGTTGAACGTTGGACTTTGCCCCAACTCTATCCGAACTTTGTTTCGGAATAGAGTTGAAAGTTGAACTTTAGGGTAACTTTCCTCCAACTCTATCCGAACTTTATACCAGGATAGAGTTGAGTGTTGGAATTTGGGGTTACTTTCCCCAACTCTATCCGAACTTTATACCGGGATAGAGTTGAACGTTGGACTTTGCCCCAACTCTATCCGAACTTTGTTTCGGAATAGAGTTGAAAGTTGAACTTTAGGGTAACTTTCCCCCAACTCTATCAGAACTTTATACCGGGATATAGTTGAGTGTTGGAATTTGGGGTTACTTTCCCCCAACTCTATCCGAACTTTATACCGGGATAGAGTTGAATGTTGGACTTCGCGTTACTTTGCCCCAACTCTATCCGAACTTTGTTTCGGAATAGAGTTGAAAGTTAAATTTTAGGGTAACTTTCCTCCAACTCTATCCGAACTTTATACCAGGATAGAGTTGAATGTTGGAATTTGGGGTTACTTTCCCCCAACTCTATCCGAGCTTTATACCGGGATAGAGTTGAACGTTGGACTTTGCCCCAACTCTATCCGAACTTTGTTTCGGAATAGAGTTGAAAGTTGAACTTTAGGGTAACTTTCCTCCAACTCTATCCGAACTTTATACCAGGATAGAGTTGAGTGTTGGAATTTGGGGTTACTTTCCCCCAACTCTATCCGAACTTTATACCGGGATAGAGTTGAACGTTGGACTTTGCCCCAACTCTATCCGAACTTTGTTTCGGAATAGAGTTGAAAGTTGAACTTTAGGGTAACTTTCCCCCAACTCTATCAGAACTTTATACCGGGATATAGTTGAGTGTTAGAATTTGGGGTTACTTTCCCCCAACTCTATCCGAACTTTATACCGGGGATAGAGCTGAATGTTGGACTTTGCGGTTTACTTTGCCCCAACTCTATCCGAAGTTTGTTTTCGGAATAGAGTTGAAAGTTAAATTTTAGGGTACTTTCCTCCAACTCTTATCCGAACTTTATACCGGGATGAGAGTTGAATGTTGGACTTTGCGGTTACTTTGCCCCAACTCTATCCGAACTTTGTTTCGGAATGGAGTTGAAAGTTAAATTTTAGGGTAACTTTCCTCCAACTCTATCCGAACTTTATACCGGGATCGAGTTGAATGTTCGACTTTGGGGGTACTTTCCCCCAACTCTATCCGAATTTTATACCGGGATAGAGTTGAACGTTGGACTTTGCCCCAACTCTATCCGAACTTTGTTTCGGAATAGAGTTGAAAGTTGAACTTTAGGGTAACTTTCCTCCAACTCTATTCGAACTTTATACCAGGATAGAGTTGAGTGTTGGAATTTGGGGTTACTTTCCCCCAACTCTATCCGAACTTTATACCGGGATACATTTGAATGTTGGACTTTGGGGGTACTTTCCCCCAACTCTATCCGAACTTTATACCGGGATAGAGTTGGACTTTGCCCCAACTCTATCCGAACTTTGTTTCGGAATATAGTTGAAAGTTGACCTTTAGGGTAACTGTCCCCCAACTCTATCAGAACTTTATAGCGGGATATAGTTGAGTGTTGGAATTTGGGGTTACTTTCCCCCAACTCTATCCGAACTTTATACCGGGATAGAGTTGAATGTTGGACTTTGCGGTTACTTTGCCCCAACTCTATCCGAACTTTGTTTCCGAATAGAGTTGAAAGTTAAATTTTAGGGTAACTTTCCTCCAACTCTATCCGAACTTTATACCAGGATAGAGTTGAGTGTTGGAATTTGGGGTTACTTTCCCCCAACTCTATCCGAGCTTTATACCGGGATAGAGTTGAACGTTGGACTTTGCCCCAACTCTATCCGAACTTTGTTTCGGAATAGAGTTGAAAGTTGAACTTTAGGGTAACTTTCCTCCAACTCTATCCGAACTTTATACCAGGGATAGAGTTGAGTGTTGAATTTGGGGGTTACTTTCCCCCAACTCTATCCGAAGCTTTATACCGGGATAGAGTTGAACGTTGGACTTTGCCCCAACTCTATCCGAACTTTGTTTCGGAATAGAGTTGAAAGTTGAAATTTAGGGTAACTTTCCTCCAACTCTATCAGAACTTTATACCGGGATACGAGTTGAATTGTTCGGAATTTGGGTTACTTTCCCCCAACTCTATCCGAACTTTATACGGATAGAGTTGAATGTTGGACTTTGCGGTTACTTTGCCCCAACTCTATCCGAACTTTGTTCGGAATAGAGTTGAAAGTTAAATTTTAGGGTAACTTTCCTCCAACCCTATCCGAACTTTATACCAGGATAGAGTTGATTGTTGGAATTTGGGGTTACTTTCCCCCAACTCTATCCGAGCTTTATACCGGGATAGAGTTGAACGTTGGACTTTGCCCCAACTCTATCCGAACTTTGTTTCGGAATAGAGTTGAAAGTTGAACTTTAGGGTAACTTTCCTCCAACTCTATCCGAACTTTATACCAGGATAGAGTTGAGTGTTGGAATTTGGGGTTACTTTCCCCAACTCTATCCGAACTTTATACCGGCATAGAGTTGAACGTTGGACTTTGCCCCAACTCTATCCGAACTTTGTTTCGGAATAGAGTTGAAAGTTGAACTTTAGGGTAAGTTTCCCCCAACTCTATCAGAACTTTATACCGGGATATAGTTGAGTGTTATAATTTGGGGTTACTTTCCCCAACTCTATCCGAACTTTATACGGGGATAGAGCTGAATGTTGGACTTTGCGGTTACTTTGCCCCAACTCTATCCGAAGTTTGTTTCGGAATAGAGTTGAAAGTTAAATTTTAGGGTAACTTTCCTCCAACTCTATCCGAACTTTATACCGGGATAGAGTTGAATGTTGGACTTTGCGGTTACTTTGCCCCAACTCTATCCGAACTTTGTTTCGGAATAGAGTTGAAAGTTAAATTTTAGGGTAACTTTCCTCCAACTCTATCCGAACTTTATACCGGGATCGAGTTGAATGTTCGACTTTGGGGGTACTTTCCCCCAACTCTATCCGAATTTTATACCGGGATAGAGTTGAACGTTGGACTTTGCCCCAACTCTATCCGAACTTTGTTTCGGAATAGAGTTGAAAGTTGAACTTTAGGGTAACTTTCCTCCAACTCTATCCGAACTTTATACCAGGATAGAGTTGAGTGTTGGAATTTGGGGTTACTTTCCCCCAACTCTATCCGAGCTTTATACCGGGATAGAGTTGAACGTTGGACTTTGCCCCAACTCCATCCGAACTTTGTTTCGGAATAGAGTTGAAAGTTAAATTTTAGGGTAACTTTCCTCCAACTCTATCCGAACTTTATACCGGGACCGAGTTGAATGTTCGACTTTGGGGGTACTTTCCCCCAACTCTATCCGAACTTTATACCGGGATAGAGTTGAATGTTGGACTTTGCGGTTACTTTGCCCCGAACTTTGTTTCGGAATAGAGTTGAAAGTTAAATTTTAGGGTAACTTTCCTCCATCCCTATCCGAACTTTATACCAGGATAGAGTTGAGTGTTGGAATTTGGGGTTACTTTCCCCCAACTCTATCCGAACTTTATACCGGGATAGAGTTGAACGTTGGACTTTGCCCCAACTCTATCCGAACTTTGTTTCGGAATAGAGTTGAAAGTTGAACTCTAGGGTAACTTTCCCCCAACTCTATCAGAACTTTATACCGGGATATAGTTGAGTGTTGGAATTTGGGGTTACTTTCCCCCAACTCTATCCGAACTTTATACCGGGATAGAGTTGAATGTTGGACTTTGCGGTTACTTTGCCCCAACTCTATCCGAACTTTGTTTCGGAATAGAGTTGAAAGTTAAATTTTAGGGTAACTTTCCTCCAACTCTATCCGAACTTTATACCAGGATAGAGTTGAGTGTTGGAATTTGGGGTTACTTTCCCCCAACTCTATCCGAGCTTTATACCGGGATAGAGTTGAACGTTGGACTTTGCCCCAACTCTATCCGAACTTTGTTTCGGAATAGAGTTGAAAGTTAAATTTTAGGGTAACTTTCCTCCAACTCTATCCGAACTTTATACCGGGACCGAGTTGAATGTTCGACTTTGGGGGTACTTTCCCCCAACTCTATCCGAACTTTATACCGGGATAGAGTTGAATGTTGGACTTTGCGGTTACTTTGCCCCAACTCTATCCGAACTTTGTTTCGGAATAGAGTTGAAAGTTAAATTTTAGGGTAACTTTCCTCCAACCCTATCCGAACTTTATACCAGGATAGAGTTGAGTGTTGGAATTTGGGGTTAGTTTCCCCAACTCTATCCGAGCTTTATACCGGGATAGAGTTGAACGTTGGACTTTGCGGTTACTTTGCCCCGAACTTTGTTTCGGAATAGAGTTGAAAGTTAATTTTAGGGTAACTTTCCTCCATCCCTATCCGAACTTTATACCAGGATAGAGTTGAGTGTTGGAATTTGGGGTTACTTTCCCCCAACTCTATCCGAACTTTATACCGGGATAGAGTTGAACGTTGGACTTTGCCCCAACTCTATCCGAACTTTGTTTCGGAATAGAGTTGAAAGTTGAACTTTAGGGTAACTTTCCCCCAACTCTATCAGAACTTTATACCGGGATATAGTTGAGTGTTGGAATTTGGGGTTACTTTCCCCCAACTCTATCCGAACTTTATACCGGGATAGAGTTGAATGTTGGACTTTGCGGTTACTTTGCCCCAACTCTATCCGAACTTTGTTTCGGAATAGAGTTGAAAGTTAAATTTTAGGGTAACTTTCCTCCAACTCTATCCGAACTTTATACCAGGATAGAGTTGAGTGTTGGAATTTGGGGTTACTTTCCCCCAACTCTATCCGAGCTTTATACCGGGATAGAGTTGAACGTTGGACTTTGCCCCAACTCTATCCGAACTTTGTTTCGGAATAGAGTTGAAAGTTAAATTTTAGGGTAACTTTCCTCCAACTCTATCCGAACTTTATACCGGGACCGAGTTGAATGTTCGACTTTGGGGGTACTTTCCCCCAACTCTATCCGAACTTTATACCGGGATAGAGTTGAATGTTGGACTTTGCGGTTACTTTGCCCCAACTCTATCCGAACTTTGTTTCGGAATAGAGTTGAAAGTTAAATTTTAGGGTAACTTTCCTCCAACCCTATCCGAACTTTATACCAGGATAGAGTTGAGTGTTGGAATTTGGGGTTAGTTTCCCCCAACTCTATCCGAGCTTTATACCGGGATAGAGTTGAACGTTGGACTTTGCCCCAACTCTATCCGAACTTTGTTTCGGAATAGAGTTGAAAGTTGAACTTTAGGGTAACTTTCCTCCAACTCTATCCGAACTTTATACCGGGATATAGTTGAGTGTTGGAATTTGCGGTTACTTTCCCCCAACTCTATCCGAACTTTATACCGGGATAGAGTTGAATGTTGGACTTTGCGGTTACTTTGCCCCAACTCTATCCGAACTTTGTTTCGGAATAGAGTTGAAAGTTAAATTTTAGGGTAACTTTCCTCCAACTCTATCCGAACTTTATACCAGGATAGAGTTGAGTGTTGGAATTTGGGGTTACTTTCCCCCAACTCTATCCGAGCTTTATACCGGGATAGAGTTGAACGTTGGACTTTGCCCCAACTCTATCCGAACTTTGTTTCGGAATAGAGTTGAAAGTTAAATTTAGGGTAACTTTCCTCCAACTCTATCCGTACTTTATACCGGGACCGAGTTGAATGTTCGACTTTGGGGGTACTTTCCCCCAACTCTATCCGAACTTTATACCGGGATAGAGTTGAATGTTGGACTTTGCGGTTACTTTGCCCCAACTCTATCCGAACTTTGTTTCGGAATAGAGTTGAAAGTTAAATTTTAGGGTAACTTTCCTCCAACCCTATCCGAACTTTATACCAGGATAGAGTTGAACGTTGGACTTTGCCCCAACTCTATCCGAACTTTATACGGGGATAGAGCTGAATGTTGGACTTTGCGGTTACTTTGCCTCAACTCTATCCGAAGTTTGTTTCGGAATAGAGTTGAAAGTTAAATTTTAGGGTAACTTTCCTCCAACTCTATCCGAACTTTATACCGGGATAGAGTTGAATGTTGGACTTTGCGGTTACTTTGCCCCAACTCTATCCGACCTTTGTTTCGGAATAGAGTTGAAAGTTAAATTTTAGGGTAACTTTCCTCCAACTCTATCCGAACTTTATACCGGGATAGAGTTGAACGTTGGACTTTGCGGTTACTTTGCCCCGAACTTTGTTTCGGAATAGAGTTGAAAGTTAAATTTTAGGGTAACTTTCCTCCAACTCTATCCGAACTTTATACCGGGACCGAGTTGAATGTTCGACTTTGGGGGTACTTTCCCCCAACTCTATCCGAACTTTATACCGGGATAGAGTTGAATGTTGGACTTTGCGGTTACTTTGCCCCGAACTTTGTTTCGGAATAGAGTTGAAAGTTAAATTTTAGGGTAACTTTCCTCCAACCCTATCCGAACTTTATACCAGGATAGAGTTGAGTGTTGGAATTTGGGGTTACTTTCCCCCAACTCTATCCGAACTTTATACCGGGATAGAGTTGAACGTTGGACTTTGCCCCAACTCTATCCGAACTTTGTTTCGGAATAGAGTTGAAAGTTGAACTCTAGGGTAACTTTCCCCCAACTCTATCAGAACTTTATACCGGGATATAGTTGAGTGTTGGAATTTGGGGTTACTTTCCCCCAACTCTATCCGAACTTTATACCGGGATAGAGTTGAATGTTGGACTTTGCGGTTACTTTGCCCCAACTCTATCCGAACTTTGTTTCGGAATAGAGTTGAAAGTTAAATTTTAGGGTAACTTTCCTCCAACTCTATCCGAACTTTATACCAGGATAGAGTTGAGTGTTGGAATTTGGGGTTACTTTCCCCCAACTCTATCCGAGCTTTATACCGGGATAGAGTTGAACGTTGGACTTTGCCCCAACTCTATCCGAACTTTGTTTCGGAATAGAGTTGAAAGTTGAACTTTAGGGTAACTTTCCTCCAACTCTATCCGAACTTTATACCAGGATAGAGTTGAGTGTTGGAATTTTAGGGTAACTTTCCTCCAACTCTATCCGAACTTTATACCGGGATAGAGTTGAATGTTGGACTTTGCGGTTACTTTGCCCCAACTCTATCCGAACTTTGTTTCGGAATAGAGTTGAAAGTTAAATTTTAGGGTAACTTTCCTCCAACTCTATCCGAACTTTATACCGGGATAGAGTTGAACGTTGGACTTTGCCCCAACTCTATCCGAACTTTGTTTCGGAATAGAGTTGAAAGTTGAACTTTAGGGTAACTTTCCTCCAACTCTATCCGAATTTTATACCAGGATAGAGTTGAGTGTTGGAATTTGGGGTTACTTTCCCCCAACTCTACCCGAACTTTATACCGGGATAGAGTTGAACGTTGGACTTTGCCCCAACTCTATCCGAACTTTGTTTCGGAATAGAGTTGAAAGTTGAACTTTAGGGTAACTTTCCCCCAACTCTATCAGAACTTTATAGCGGGATATAGTTGAGTGTTGGAATTTGGGGTTACTTTCCCCCAACTCTCTCCGAACTTTATACCGGGATAGAGTTGAATGTTGGACTTTGCGGTTACTTTGCCCCAACTCTATCCGAACTTTGTTTCGGAATAGAGTTGGAAGTTAAATTTTAGGGTAACTTTCCTCCAACTCTATCCGAACTTTATACCAGGATAGAGTTGAATGTTGGAATTTGGGGTTACTTTCCCCCAACTCTATCCGAGCTTTATACCGGGATAGCGTTGAACGTTGGACTTTGCCCCAACTCTATCCGAATTTTGTTTCGGAATACAGTTGAAAGTTGAACTTTAGGGTAACTTTCCTCCAACTCTATCCGAACTTTATACCAGGATAGAGTTGAGTGTTGGAATTTGGGGTTACTTTCCCCCAACTCTATCCGAACTTTATACCGGCATAGAGTTGAACGTTGGACTTTGCCCCAACTCTATCCGAACTTTGTTTCGGAATAGAGTTGAAAGTTGAACTTTAGGGTAAGTTTCCCCCAACTCTATCAGAACTTTATACCGGGATATAGTTGAGTGTTATAATTTGGGGTTACTTTCCCCCAACTCTATCCGAACTTTATACGGGGATAGAGCTGAATGTTGGACTTTGCGGTTACTTTGCCCCAACTCTATCCGAAGTTTGTTTCGGAATAGAGTTGAAAGTTAAATTTTAGGGTAACTTTCCTCCAACTCTATCCGAACTTTATACCGGGATAAAGTTGAATGTTGGACTTTGCGGTTACTTTGCCCCAACTCTATCCGAACTTTGTTTCGGAATAGAGTTGAAAGTTAAATTTTAGGGTAACTTTCCTCCAACTCTATCCGAACTTTATACCGGGATCGAGTTGAATGTTCGACTTTGGGGGTACTTTCCCCCAACTCTATCCGAATTTTATACCGGGATAGAGTTGAACGTTGGACTTTGCCCCAACTCTATCCGAACTTTGTTTCGGAATAGAGTTGAAAGTTGAACTTTAGGGTAACTTTCCTCCAACTCTATCCGAACTTTATACCAGGATAGAGTTGAGTGTTGGAATTTGGGGTTACTTTCCCCCAACTCTATCCGAACTTTATACCGGGATAGAGTTGAACGTTGGACTTTGACCCAACTCTATCCGAACTTTGTTTCGGAATAGAGTTGAAAGTTGAACTTTAGGGTAACTTTCCCACAACTCTATCAGAACTTTATACCGGGATATAGTTGAGTGTTGGAATTTGGGGTTACTTTCCCCCAACTCTATCCGAACTTTATACCGGGATAGATTTGAATGTTGGACTTTGCGGTTACTTTGCCCCAACTCTATCCGAACTTTGTTTCGGAATAGAGTTGAAAGTTAAATTTTAGGGTAACTTTCCTCCAACTCTATCCGAACTTTATACCGGGATAGAGTTGAATGTTCGACTTTGGGGGTACTTTCCCCCAACTCTATCCGAACTTTATACCGGGATAGAGTTGGACTTTGCCCCAACTCTATCCGAACTTTGTTTCGGAATAGAGTTGCAAATTGAACTTTAGGGTAACTTTCCCCCAACTCTATCAGAACTTTATACCGGGATATAGTTGAGTGTTGGAATTTGGGGTTACTTTCCCCCAACTCTATCCGAACTTTATACCGGGATAGAGTTGAATGTTGGACTTTGCGGTTACTTTGCCCCAACTCTATCCGAACTTTGTTTCGGAATAGAGTTGAAAGTTAAATTTTAGGGTAACTTTCCTCCAACTCTATCCGAACTTTATACCGGGATAGAGTTGAACGTTGGACTTTGCCCCAACTCTATCCGAACTTTGTTTCGGAATAGAGTTGAAAGTTGAACTTTAGGGTAACTTTCCTCCAACTCTATCCGAACTTTATACCAGGATAGAGTTGAGTGTTGGAATTTGGGGTTACTTTCCCCCAACTCTATCCGAACTTTATACCGGGATAGAGTTGAACGTTGGACTTTGCCCCAACTCTATCCGAACTTTGTTTCGGAATAGAGTTGAAAGTTGAACTCTAGGGTAACTTTCCCCCAACTCTATCAGAACTTTATACCGGGATATAGTTGAGTGTTGGAATTTGGGGTTACTTTCCCCCAACTCTATCCGAACTTTATACCGGGATAGAGTTGAATGTTGGACTTTGCGGTTACTTTGCCCCAACTCTATCCGAACTTTGTTTCGGAATAGAGTTGAAAGTTAAATTTTAGGGTAACTTTCCTCCAACTCTATCCGAACTTTATACCAGGATAGAGTTGAGTGTTGGAATTTGGGGTTACTTTCCCCCAACTCTATCCGAGCTTTATACCGGGATAGAGTTGAACGTTGGACTTTGCCCCAACTCCATCCGAACTTTGTTTCGGAATAGAGTTGAAAGTTAAATTTTAGGGTAACTTTCCTCCAACTCTATCCGAACTTTATACCAGGATAGAGTTGAGTGTTGGAATTTGGGGTTACTTTCCCCCAACTCTATCCGAGCTTTATACCGGGATAGAGTTGAACGTTGGACTTTGCCCCAACTCTATCCGAACTTTGTTTCGGAATAGAGTTGAAAGTTAAATTTTAGGGTAACTTTCCTCCAACTCTATCCGAACTTTATACCGGGACCGAGTTGAATGTTCGACTTTGGGGGTACTTTCCCCCAACTCTATCCGAACTTTATACCGGGATAGAGTTGAATGTTGGACTTTGCGGTTACTTTGCCCCAACTCTATCCGAACTTTGTTTCGGAATAGAGTTGAAAGTTAAATTTTAGGGTAACTTTCCTCCAACCCTATCCGAACTTTATACCAGGATAGAGTTGAGTGTTGGAATTTGGGGTTACTTTCCCCCAACTCTATCCGAGCTTTATACCGGGATAGAGTTGAACGTTGGACTTTGCCCCAACTCTATCCGAACTTTGTTTCGGAATAGAGTTGAAAGTTGAACTTTAGGGTAACTTTCCTCCAACTCTATCCGAACTTTATACCAGGATAGAGTTGAGTGTTGGAATTTTAGGGTAACTTTCCTCCAACTCTATCCGAACTTTATACCGGGATAGAGTTGAATGTTGGACTTTGCGGTTACTTTGCCCCAACTCTATCCGAACTTTGTTTCGGAATAGAGTTGAAAGTTAAATTTTAGGGTAACTTTCCTCCAACTCTATCCGAACTTTATACCGGGATAGAGTTGAACGTTGGACTTTGCCCCAACTCTATCCGAACTTTGTTTCGGAATAGAGTTGAAAGTTGAACTTTAGGGTAACTTTCCTCCAACTCTATCCGAACTTTATACCAGGATAGAGTTGAGTGTTGGAATTTGGGGTTACTTTCCCCCAACTCTACCCGAACTTTATACCGGGATAGAGTTGAACGTTGGACTTTGCCCCAACTCTATCCGAACTTTGTTTCGGAATAGAGTTGAAAGTTGAACTTTAGGGTAACTTTCCCCCAACTCTATCAGAACTTTATAGCGGGATATAGTTGAGTGTTGGAATTTGGGGTTACTTTCCCCCAACTCTCTACGAACTTTATACCGGGATAGAGTTGAATGTTGGACTTTGCGGTTACTTTGCCCCAACTCTATCCGAACTTTGTTTCGGAATAGAGTTGAAAGTTAAATTTTACGGTAACTTTCCTCCAACTCTATCCGAACTTTATACCAGGATAGAGTTGAGTGTTGGAATTTGGGGTTACTTTCCCCCAACTCTATCCGAACTTTATACCGGGATAGATTTGAATGTTGGACTTTGCGGTTACTTTGCCCCAACTCTATCCGAACTTTGTTTCGGAATAGAGTTGGAAGTTAAATTTTAGGGTAACTTTCCTCCAACTCTATCCGAACTTTATACCGGGATCGAGTTGAATGTTCGACTTTGGGGGTACTTTCCCCCAACTCTAGCCGAATTTTATACCGGGATAGAGTTGAACGTTGGACTTTGCCCCAACTCTATCCGAACTTTGTTTCGGAATGGAGTTGAAAGTTGAACTTTAGGGTAACTTTCCTCCAACTCTATCCGAACTTTATACCAGGATAGAGTTGAGTGTTGGAATTTGAGGTTACTTTCCCCCAACTCTATCCGAACTTTATACCGGGATAGAGTCGAACGTTGGACTTTGCCCCAACTCTATCCGAACTTTGTTTCGGAATAGAGTTGAAAGTTAAATTTTAGGGTAACTTTCCTCCAACTCTATCCGAACTTTATACCAGGATAGAGTTGAGTGTTGGAATTTGGGGTTACTTTCCCCCAACTCTATCCGAGCTTTATACCGGGATAGAGTTGAACGTTGGACTTTGCCCCAACTCTATCCGAACTTTGTTTCGGAATAGAGTTGAAAGTTGAACTTTAGGGTAACTTTCCTCCAACTCTATCCGAACTTTATACCAGGATAGAGTTGAGTGTTGGAATTTGGGGTTACTTTCCCCCAACTCTATCCGAACTTTATACCGGGATAGAGTTGAACGTTGGACTTTGCCCCAACTCTATCCGAACTTTGTTTCGGAATAGAGTTGAAAGTTGAACTTTAGGGTAACTTTCCCCCAACTCTATCCGAACTTTATACCAGGATAGAGTTGAGTGTTGGAATTTTAGGGTAACTTTCCTCCAACTCTATCCGAACTTTATACCGGGATAGAGTTGAATGTTGGACTTTGCGGTTACTTTGCCCCAACTCTATCCGAACTTTGTTTCGGAATAGAGTTGAAAGTTAAATTTTAGGGTAACTTTCCTCCAACTCTATCCGAACTTTATACCGGGATAGAGTTGAACGTTGGACTTTGCCCCAACTCTATCCGAACTTTGTTTCGGAATAGAGTTGAAAGTTGAACTTTAGGGTAACTTTCCTCCAACTCTATCCGAACTTTATACCAGGATAGAGTTGAGTGTTGGAATTTGGTGTTACTTTCCCCCAACTCTATCCGAACTTTATACCGGGATAGATTTGAATGTTGGACTTTGCGGTTACTTTGCCCCAACTCTATCCGAACTTTGTTTCGGAATAGAGTTGGAAGTTAAATTTTAGGGTAACTTTCCTCCAACTCTATCCGAACTTTATACCGGGATTGATCTGAATGTTCGACTTTGGGGGTACTTTCCCCCAACTCTATCCGAACTTTATACCAGGATAGAGTTGAGTGTTGGAATTTGGGGTTACTTTCCCCCAACTCTATCCGAACTTTATACGGGGATAGAGCTGAATGTTGGACTTTGCGGTTACTTTGCCCCAACTCTATCCGAAGTTTGTTTCGGAATAGAGTTGAAAGTTGAACTTTACGGTAAGTTTCCCCCAACTCTACCAGAACTTTATACCGGGATATAGTTGAGTGTTATAATTTGGGGTTACTTTCCCCCAACTCTATCCGAACTTTATACGGGGATAGAGCTGAATGTTGGACTTTGCGGTTACTTTGCCCCAACTCTATCCGAAGTTTGTTTCGGAATAGAGTTGAAAGATAAATTTTAGGGTAACTTTCCTCCAACTCTATCCGAACTTTATACCGGGATAGAGTTGAATGTTGGACTTTGCGGTTACTTTGCCCCAACTCTATCCGAACTTTGTTTCGGAATAGAGTTGAAAGTTAAATTTTAGGGTAACTTTCCTCCAACTCTATCCGAACTTTATACCGGGATCGAGTTGAATGTTCGACTTTGGGGGTACTTTCCCCCAACTCTATCCGAATTTTATACCGGGATAGAGTTGAACGTTGGACTTTGCCCCAACTCTATCCGAACTTTGTTCCGGAATAGAGTTGAAAGTTGAACTTTAGGGTAACTTTCCTCCAACTCTATCCGAACTTTATACCAGGATAGAGTTGAGTGTTGGAATTTGGGGTTACTTTCCCCCAACTCTATCCGAACTTTATACCGGGATAGAGTTGAACGTTGGACTTTGACCCAACTCTATCCGAACTTTGTTTCGGAATAGAGTTGAAAGTTGAACTTTAGGGTAACTTTCCCCCAACTCTATCAGAACTTTATACCGGGATATAGTTGAGTGTTAGAATTTGGGGTTACTTTCCCCCAACTCTATCCGAGCTTTATACCGGGATAGAGTTGAACGTTGGACTTTGCCCCAACTCTATCCGAACTTTGTTTCGGAATAGAGTTGAAAGTTAAATTTTAGGGTAACTTTCCTCCAACTCTATCCGAACTTTATACCGGGACCGAGTTGAATGTTCGACTTTGGGGGTACTTTCCCCCAACTCTATCCGAACTTTATACCGGGATAGAGTTGAATGTTGGACTTTGCGGTTACTTTGCCCCAACTCTATCCGAACTTTGTTTCGGAATAGAGTTGAAAGTTAAATTTTAGGGTAACTTTCCTCCAACCCTATCCGAACTTTATACCAGGATAGAGTTGAGTGTTGGAATTTGGGGTTACTTTCCCCCAACTCTATCCGAGCTTTATACCGGGATAGAGTTGAACGTTGGACTTTGCCCCAACTCTATCCGAACTTTGTTTCGGAATAGAGTTGAAAGTTAAATTTTAGGGTAACTTTCCTCCAACTCTATCCGAACTTTATACCGGGATAGAGTTGAACGTTGGACTTTGCCCCAACTCTATCCGAACTTTATACGGGGATAGAGCTGAATGTTGGACTTTGCGGTTACTTTGCCTCAACTCTATCCGAAGTTTGTTTCGGAATAGAGTTGAAAGTTAAATTTTAGGGTAACTTTCCTCCAACTCTATCCGAACTTTATACCGGGATTGAGTTGAATGTTGGACTTTGCGGTTACTTTGCCCCAACTCTATCCGACCTTTGTTTCGGAATAGAGTTGAAAGTTAAATTTTAGGGTAACTTTCCTCCAACTCTATCCGAACTTTATACCGGGATAGAGTTGAACGTTGGACTTTGCCCCAGCTCTATCCGAACTTTGTTTCGGAATAGAGTTGAAAGTTGAACTTTAGGGTAACTTTCCTCCACCTCTATCCGAACTTTATACCAGGATAGAGTTGAGTGTTGGAATTTGGGGTTACTTTCCACCAACTCTATCCGAACTTTATACCGGGATAGAGTTGAACGTTGGACTTTGCCCCAACTCTATCCGAACTTTGTTTCGGAATAGAGTTGAAAGTTGACCTTTAGGGTAACTTTCCCCCAACTCTATCAGAACTTTATAGCGGGATATAGTTGAGTGTTGGAATTTGGGGTTACTTTCCCCCAACTCTATCCGAACTTTATACCGGGATAGAGTTGAATGTTGGACTTTGCGGTTACTTTGCCCCAACTCTCTCCGAACTTTGTTTCCGAATAGAGTTGAAAGTTAAATTTTAGGGTAACTTTCCTCCAACTCTATCCGAACTTTATACCAGGATAGAGTTGAGTGTTGGAATTTGGGGTTACTTTCCCCCAACTCTATCCGAGCTTTATACCGGGATAGAGTTGAACGTTGGACTTTGCCCCAACTCTATCCGAACTTTGTTTCGGAATAGAGTTGAAAGTTGAACTTTAGGGTAACTTTCCTCCAACTCTATCCGAACTTTATACCAGGATAGAGTTGAGTGTTGGAATTTGGGGTTACTTTCCCCCAACTCTATCCGAACTTTATACGGGGATAGAGCTGAATGTTGGACTTTGCGGTTACTTTGCCTCAACTCTATCCGAAGTTTGTTTCGGAATAGTGTTGAAAGTTAAATTTTAGGGTAACTTTCCTCCAACTCTATCCGAACTTTATACCGGGATAGAGTTGAACGTTGGACTTTGCCCCAGCTCTATCCGAAGTTTGTTTCGGAATAGAGTTGAAAGTTAAATTTTAGGGTAACTTTCCTCCAACTCTATCCGAACTTTATACCGGGATCGAGTTGAATGTTCGACTTTGGGGGTACTTTCCCCCAACTCTATCCGAACTTTATACCGGGATCGAGTTGAATGTTCGACTTTGGGGGTACTTTCCCCCAACTCTATCCGAATTTTATACCGGGATAGAGTTGAACGTTGGACTTTGCCCCAACTCTATCCGAACTTTGTTTCGGAATAGAGTTGAAAGTTGAACTTTAGGGTAACTTTCCTCCAACTCTATCCGAACTTTATACCAGGATAGAGTTGAGTGTTGGAATTTGGGGTTACTTTCCCCCAACTCTATCCGAACTTTATACCGGGATAGAGTTGAACGTTGGACTTTGCCCCAACTCTATCCGAGCTTTGTTTCGGAATAGAGTTGAAACTTGAACTTTAGGGTAACTTTCCCCCAACTCTATCAGAACTTTATACCGGGATATAGTTGAGTGTTGGAATTTGGGGTTACTTTCCCCCAACTCTATCCGAACTTTATGCCGGGATAGAGTTGAATGTTGGACTTCCCTGTTACTTTGCCCCAACTCTATCCGAACTTTGTTTCGGAATAGAGTTGAAAGTTAAATTTTAGGGTAACTTTCCTCCAACTCTATCCGAACTTTATACCAGGATAGAGTTGAGTGTTGGAATTTGGGGTTACTTTCCCCCAACTCTATCCGAGCTTTATACCGGGATAGCGTTGAACGTTGGACTTTGCCCCAACTCTATCCGAATTTTGTTTCGGAATAGAGTTGAAAGTTGAACTTTAGGGTAACTTTCCTCCAACTCTATCCGAACTTTATACCAGGATAGAGTTGAGTGTTGGAATTTGGGGTTACTTTCCCCCAACTCTATCCGAACTTTATACCGGCATAGAGTTGAACGTTGGACTTTGCCCCAACTCTATCCGAACTTTGTTTCGGAATAGAGTTGAAAGTTGAACTTTAGGGTAAGTTTCCCCCAACTCTATCAGAACTTTATACCGGGATATAGTTGAGTGTTATAATTTGGGGTTACTTTCCCCCAACTCTATCCGAACTTTATACGGGGATAGAGCTGAATGTTGGACTTTGCGGTTACTTTGCCCCAACTCTATCCGAAGTTTGTTTCGGAATAGAGTTGAAAGTTAAATTTTAGGGTAACTTTCCTCCAACTCTATCCGAACTTTATACCGGGATAGAGTTGAATGTTGGACTTTGCGGTTACTTTGCCCCAACTCTATCCGAACTTTGTTTCGGAATGGAGTTGAAAGTTAAATTTTAGGGTAACTTTCCTCCAACTCTATCCGAACTTTATACCGGGATCGAGTTGAATGTTCGACTTTGGGGGTACTTTCCCCCAACTCTATCCGAATTTTATACCGGGATAGAGTTGAACGTTGGACTTTGCCCCAACTCTATCCGAACTTTGTTTCGGAATAGAGTTGAAAGTTGAACTTTAGGGTAACTTTCCTCCAACTCTATTCGAACTTTATACCAGGATAGAGTTGAGTGTTGGAATTTGGGGTTACTTTCCCCCAACTCTATCCGAACTTTATACCGGCATAGAGTTGAACGTTGGACTTTGCCCCAACTCTATCCGAACTTTGTTTCGGAATAGAGTTGAAAGTTGAACTTTACGGTAAGTTTCCCCCAACTCTATCAGAACTTTATACCGGGATATAGTTGAGTGTTATAATTTGGGGTTACTTTCCCCCAACTCTATCCGAACTTTATACGGGGATAGAGCTGAATGTTGGACTTTGCGGTTACTTTGCCCCAACTCTATCCGAAGTTTGTTTCGGAATAGAGTTGAAAGATAAATTTTAGGGTAACTTTCCTCCAACTCTATCCGAACTTTATACCGGGATAGAGTTGAATGTTGGACTTTGCGGTTACTTTGCCCCAACTCTATCCGAACTTTGTTTCGGAATAGAGTTGAAAGTTAAATTTTAGGGTAACTTTCCTCCAACTCTATCCGAACTTTATACCGGGATCGAGTTGAATGTTCGACTTTGGGGGTACTTTCCCCCAACTCTATCCGAATTTTATACCGGGATAGAGTTGAACGTTGGACTTTGCCCCAACTCTATCCGAACTTTGTTCCGGAATAGAGTTGAAAGTTGAACTTTAGGGTAACTTTCCTCCAACTCTATCCGAACTTTATACCAGGATAGAGTTGAGTGTTGGAATTTGGGGTTACTTTCCCCCAACTCTATCCGAACTTTATACCGGGATAGAGTTGAACGTTGGACTTTGACCCAACTCTATCCGAACTTTGTTTCGGAATAGAGTTGAAAGTTGAACTTTAGGGTAACTTTCCCCCAACTCTATCAGAACTTTATACCGGGATATAGTTGAGTGTTAGAATTTGGGGTTACTTTCCCCCAACTCTATCCGAGCTTTATACCGGGATAAAGTTGAACGTTGGACTTTGCCCCAACTCTATCCGAACTTTGTTTCGGAATAGAGTTGAAAGTTAAATTTTAGGGTAACTTTCCTCCAACTCTATCCGAACTTTATACCGGGACCGAGTTGAATGTTCGACTTTGGGGGTACTTTCCCCCAACTCTATCCGAACTTTATACCGGGATAGAGTTGAATGTTGGACTTTGCGGTTACTTTGCCCCAACTCTATCCGAACTTTGTTTCGGAATAGAGTTGAAAGTTAAATTTTAGGGTAACTTTCCTCCAACCCTATCCGAACTTTATACCAGGATAGAGTTGAGTGTTGGAATTTGGGGTTACTTTCCCCCAACTCTATCCGAGCTTTATACCGGGATAGAGTTGAACGTTGGACTTTGCCCCAACTCTATCCGAACTTTGTTTCGGAATAGAGTTGAAAGTTGAACTTTAGGGTAACTTTCCTCCAACTCTATCCGAACTTTATACCAGGATAGAGTTGAGTGTTGGAATTTTAGGGTAACTTTCCTCCAACTCTATCCGAACTTTATACCGGGATAGAGTTGAATGTTGGACTTTGCGGTTACTTTGCCCCAACTCTATCCGAACTTTGTTTCGGAATAGAGTTGAAAGTTAAATTTTAGGGTAACTTTCCTCCAACTCTATCCGAACTTTATACCGGGATAGAGTTGAACGTTGGACTTTGCCCCAACTCTATCCGAACTTTATACGGGGATAGAGCTGAATGTTGGACTTTGCGGTTACTTTGCCTCAACTCTATCCGAAGTTTGTTTCGGAATAGAGTTGAAAGTTAAATTTTAGGGTAACTTTCCTCCAACTCTATCCGAACTTTATACCGGGATAGAGTTGAATGTTGGACTTTGCGGTTACTTTGCCCCAACTCTATCCGACCTTTGTTTCGGAATAGAGTTGAAAGTTAAATTTTAGGGTAACTTTCCTCCAACTCTATCCGAACTTTATACCGGGATAGAGTTGAACGTTGGACTTTGCCCCAGCTCTATCCGAACTTTGTTTCGGAATAGAGTTGAAAGTTAAATTTTAGGGTAACTTTCCTCCAACTCTATCCGAACTTTATACCGGGATCGAGTTGAATGTTCGACTTTGGGGGTACTTTCCCCCAACTCTATCCGAACTTTATACCGGGATCGAGTTGAATGTTCGACTTTGGGGGTACTTTCCCCCAACTCTATCCGAATTTTATACCGGGATAGAGTTGAACGTTGGACTTTGCCCCAACTCTATCCGAACTTTGTTTCGGAATAGAGTTGAAAGTTGAACTTTAGGGTAACTTTCCTCCAACTCTATCCGAACTTTATACCAGGATAGAGTTGAGTGTTGGAATTTGGGGTTACTTTCCCCCAACTCTATCCGAACTTTATACCGGGATAGAGTTGAACGTTGGACTTTGCCCCAACTCTATCCGAACTTTGTTTCGGAATAGAGTTGAAAGTTGAACTTTAGGGTAACTTTCCCCCAACTCTATCAGAACTTTATACCGGGATATAGTTGAGTGTTGGAATTTGGGGTTACTTTCCCCCAACTCTATCCGAGCTTTATACCGGGATAGAGTTGAACGTTGGACTTTGCCCCAACTCTATCCGAACTTTGTTTCGGAATAGAGTTGAAAGTTGAACTTTAGGGTAACTTTCCTCCAATTCTATCCGAACTTTATACCAGGATAGAGTTGAGTGTTGGAATTTTAGGGTAACTTTCCTCCAACTCTATCCGAACTTTATACCGGGATAGAGTTGAATGTTGGACTTTGCGGTTACTTTGCCCCAACTCTATCCGAACTTTGTTTCGGAATAGAGTTGAAAGTTAAATTTTAGGGTAACTTTCCTCCAACTCTATCCGAACTTTATACCGGGATAGAGTTGAACGTTGGACTTTGCCCCAACTCTATCCGAACTTTATACGGGGATAGAGCTGAATGTTGGACTTTGCGGTTACTTTGCCTCAACTCTATCCGAAGTTTGTTTCGGAATAGAGTTGAAAGTTAAATTTTAGGGTAACTTTCCTCCAACTCTATCCGAACTTTATACCGGGATTGAGTTGAATGTTGGACTTTGCGGTTACTTTGCCCCAACTCTATCCGACCTTTGTTTCGGAATAGAGTTGAAAGTTAAATTTTAGGGTAACTTTCCTCCAACTCTATCCGAACTTTATACCGGGATAGAGTTGAACGTTGGACTTTGCCCCAGCTCTATCCGAACTTTGTTTCGGAATAGAGTTGAAAGTTAAATTTTAGGGTAACTTTCCTCCAACTCTATCCGAACTTTATACCGGGATCGAGTTGAATGTTCGACTTTGGGGGTACTTTCCCCCAACTCTATCCGAACTTTATACCGTGATCGAGTTGAATGTTCGACTTTGGGGGTACTTTCCCCCAACTCTATCCGAATTTTATACCGGGATAGAGTTGAACGTTGGACTTTGCCCCAACTCTATCCGAACTTTGTTTCGGAATAGAGTTGAAAGTTGAACTTTAGGGTAACTTTCCTCCAACTCTATCCGAACTTTATACCAGGATAGAGTTGAGTGTTGGAATTTGGGGTTACTTTCCCCCAACTCTATCCGAACTTTATACCGGGATAGAGTTGAACGTTGGACTTTGCCCCAACTCTATCCGAACTTTGTTTCGGAATAGAGTTGAAAGTTGAACTTTAGGGTAACTTTCCCCCAACTCTATCAGAACTTTATACCGGGATATAGTTGAGTGTTGGAATTTGGGGTTACTTTCCCCCAACTCTATCCGAACTTTATGCCGGGATAGAGTTGAATGTTGGACTTCGCGGTTACTTTGCCCCAACTCTATCCGAACTTTGTTTCGGAATAGAGTTGAAAGTTAAATTTTAGGGTAACTTTCCTCCAACTCTATCCGAACTTTATACCAGGATAGAGTTGAGTGTTGGAATTTGGGGTTACTTTCCCCCAACTCTATCCGAGCTTTATACCGGGATAGCGTTGAACGTTGGACTTTGCCCCAACTCTATCCGAATTTTGTTTCGGAATAGAGTTGAAAGTTGAACTTTAGGGTAACTTTCCTCCAACTCTATCCGAACTTTATACCAGGATAGAGTTGAGTGTTGGAATTTGGGGTTACTTTCCCCCAACTCTATCCGAACTTTATACCGGCATAGAGTTGAACGTTGGACTTTGCCCCAACTCTATCCGAACTTTGTTTCGGAATAGAGTTGAAAGTTGAACTTTAGGGTAAGTTTCCCCCAACTCTATCAGAACTTTATACCGGGATATAGTTGAGTGTTATAATTTGGGGTTACTTTCCCCCAACTCTATCCGAACTTTATACGGGGATAGAGCTGAATGTTGGACTTTGCGGTTACTTTGCCCCAACTCTATCCGAAGTTTGTTTCGGAATAGAGTTGAAAGTTAAATTTTAGGGTAACTTTCCTCCAACTCTATCCGAACTTTATACCGGGATAGAGTTGAATGTTGGACTTTGCGGTTACTTTGCCCCAACTCTATCCGAACTTTGTTTCGGAATGGAGTTGAAAGTTAAATTTTAGGGTAACTTTCCTCCAACTCTATCCGAACTTTATACCGGGATCGAGTTGAATGTTCGACTTTGGGGGTACTTTCCCCCAACTCTATCCGAATTTTATACCGGGATAGAGTTGAACGTTGGACTTTGCCCCAACTCTATCCGAACTTTGTTTCGGAATAGAGTTGAAAGTTGAACTTTAGGGTAACTTTCCTCCAACTCTATCCGAACTTTATACCAGGATAGAGTTGAGTGTTGGAATTTGGGGTTACTTTCCCCCAACTCTATCCGAGCTTTATACCGGGATAGAGTTGAACGTTGGACTTTGCCCCAACTCCATCCGAACTTTGTTTCGGAATAGAGTTGAAAGTTAAATTTTAGGGTAACTTTCCTCCAACTCTATCCGAACTTTATACCGGGACCGAGTTGAATGTTCGACTTTGGGGGTACTTTCCCCCAACTCTATCCGAACTTTATACCGGGATAGAGTTGAATGTTGGACTTTGCGGTTACTTTGCCCCGAACTTTGTTTCGGAATAGAGTTGAAAGTTAAATTTTAGGGTAACTTTCCTCCATCCCTATCCGAACTTTATACCAGGATAGAGTTGAGTGTTGGAATTTGGGGTTACTTTCCCCCAACTCTATCCGAACTTTATACCGGGATAGAGTTGAACGTTGGACTTTGCCCCAACTCTATCCGAACTTTGTTTCGGAATAGAGTTGAAAGTTGAACTCTAGGGTAACTTTCCTCCAATTCTATCCGAACTTTATACCAGGATAGAGTTGAGTGTTGGAATTTTAGGGTAACTTTCCTCCAACTCTATCCGAACTTTATACCGGGATCGAGTTGAATGTTCGACTTTGGGGGTACTTTCCCCCAACTCTATCCGAATTTTATACCGGGATAGAGTTGAACGTTGGACTTTGCCCCAACTCTATCCGAACTTTGTTTCGGAATAGAGTTGAAAGTTGAACTTTAGGGTAACTTTCCTCCAACTCTATTCGAACTTTATACCAGGATAGAGTTGAGTGTTGGAATTTGGGGTTACTTTCCCCCAACTCTATCCGAACTTTATACCGGCATAGAGTTGAACGTTGGACTTTGCCCCAACTCTATCCGAACTTTGTTTCGGAATAGAGTTGAAAGTTGAACTTTACGGTAAGTTTCCCCCAACTCTATCAGAACTTTATACCGGGATATAGTTGAGTGTTATAATTTGGGGTTACTTTCCCCCAACTCTATCCGAACTTTATACGGGGATAGAGCTGAATGTTGGACTTTGCGGTTACTTTGCCCCAACTCTATCCGAAGTTTGTTTCGGAATAGAGTTGAAAGATAAATTTTAGGGTAACTTTCCTCCAACTCTATCCGAACTTTATACCGGGATAGAGTTGAATGTTGGACTTTGCGGTTACTTTGCCCCAACTCTATCCGAACTTTGTTTCGGAATAGAGTTGAAAGTTAAATTTTAGGGTAACTTTCCTCCAACTCTATCCGAACTTTATACCGGGATCGAGTTGAATGTTCGACTTTGGGGGTACTTTCCCCCAACTCTATCCGAATTTTATACCGGGATAGAGTTGAACGTTGGACTTTGCCCCAACTCTATCCGAACTTTGTTCCGGAATAGAGTTGAAAGTTGAACTTTAGGGTAACTTTCCTCCAACTCTATCCGAACTTTATACCAGGATAGAGTTGAGTGTTGGAATTTGGGGTTACTTTCCCCCAACTCTATCCGAACTTTATACCGGGATAGAGTTGAACGTTGGACTTTGACCCAACTCTATCCGAACTTTGTTTCGGAATAGAGTTGAAAGTTGAACTTTAGGGTAACTTTCCCCCAACTCTATCAGAACTTTATACCGGGATATAGTTGAGTGTTAGAATTTGGGGTTACTTTCCCCCAACTCTATCCGAGCTTTATACCGGGATAGAGTTGAACGTTGGACTTTGCCCCAACTCTATCCGAACTTTGTTTCGGAATAGAGTTGAAAGTTAAATTTTAGGGTAACTTTCCTCCAACTCTATCCGAACTTTATACCGGGACCGAGTTGAATGTTCGACTTTGGGGGTACTTTCCCCCAACTCTATCCGAACTTTATACCGGGATAGAGTTGAATGTTGGACTTTGCGGTTACTTTGCCCCAACTCTATCCGAACTTTGTTTCGGAATAGAGTTGAAAGTTAAATTTTAGGGTAACTTTCCTCCAACCCTATCCGAACTTTATACCAGGATAGAGTTGAGTGTTGGAATTTGCGGTTACTTTCCCCCAACTCTATCCGAGCTTTATACCGGGATAGAGTTGAACGTTGGACTTTGCCCCAACTCTATCCGAACTTTGTTTCGGAATAGAGTTGAAAGTTGAACTTTAGGGTAACTTTCCTCCAATTCTATCCGAACTTTATACCAGGATAGAGTTGAGTGTTGGAATTTTAGGGTAACTTTCCTCCAACTCTATCCGAACTTTATACCGGGATAGAGTTGAATGTTGGACTTTGCGGTTACTTTGCCCCAACTCTATCCGAACTTTGTTTCGGAATAGAGTTGAAAGTTAAATTTTAGGGTAACTTTCCTCCAACTCTATCCGAACTTTATACCGGGATAGAGTTGAACGTTGGACTTTGCCCCAACTCTATCCGAACTTTATACGGGGATAGAGCTGAATGTTGGACTTTGCGGTTACTTTGCCTCAACTCTATCCGAAGTTTGTTTCGGAATAGAGTTGAAAGTTAAATTTTAGGGTAACTTTCCTCCAACTCTATCCGAACTTTATACCGGGATTGAGTTGAATGTTGGACTTTGCGGTTACTTTGCCCCAACTCTATCCGACCTTTGTTTCGGAATAGAGTTGAAAGTTAAATTTTAGGGTAACTTTCCTCCAACTCTATCCGAACTTTATACCGGGATAGAGTTGAACGTTGGACTTTGCCCCAGCTCTATCCGAACTTTGTTTCGGAATAGAGTTGAAAGTTAAATTTTAGGGTAACTTTCCTCCAACTCTATCCGAACTTTATACCGGGATCGAGTTGAATGTTCGACTTTGGGGGTACTTTCCCCCAACTCTATCCGAACTTTATACCGGGATCGAGTTGAATGTTCGACTTTGGGGGTACTTTCCCCCAACTCTATCCGAATTTTATACCGGGATAGAGTTGAACGTTGGACTTTGCCCCAACTCTATCCGAACTTTGTTTCGGAATAGAGTTGAAAGTTGAACTTTAGGGTAACTTTCCTCCAACTCTATCCGAACTTTATACCAGGATAGAGTTGAGTGTTGGAATTTGGGGTTACTTTCCCCCAACTCTATCCGAACTTTATACCGGGATAGAGTTGAACGTTGGACTTTGCCCCAACTCTATCCGAACTTTGTTTCGGAATAGAGTTGAAAGTTGAACTTTAGGGTAACTTTCCCCCAACTCTATCAGAACTTTATACCGGGATATAGTTGAGTGTTGGAATTTGGGGTTACTTTCCCCCAACTCTATCCGAACTTTATGCCGGGATAGAGTTGAATGTTGGACTTCGCGGTTACTTTGCCCCAACTCTATCCGAACTTTGTTTCGGAATAGAGTTGAAAGTTAAATTTTAGGGTAACTTTCCTCCAACTCTATCCGAACTTTATACCAGGATAGAGTTGAGTGTTGGAATTTGGGGTTACTTTCCCCCAACTCTATCCGAGCTTTATACCGGGATAGCGTTGAACGTTGGACTTTGCCCCAACTCTATCCGAATTTTGTTTCGGAATAGAGTTGAAAGTTGAACTTTAGGGTAACTTTCCTCCAACTCTATCCGAACTTTATACCAGGATAGAGTTGAGTGTTGGAATTTGGGGTTACTTTCCCCCAACTCTATCCGAACTTTATACCGGCATAGAGTTGAACGTTGGACTTTGCCCCAACTCTATCCGAACTTTGTTTCGGAATAGAGTTGAAAGTTGAACTTTAGGGTAAGTTTCCCCCAACTCTATCAGAACTTTATACCGGGATATAGTTGAGTGTTATAATTTGGGGTTACTTTCCCCCAACTCTATCCGAACTTTATACGGGGATAGAGCTGAATGTTGGACTTTGCGGTTACTTTGCCCCAACTCTATCCGAAGTTTGTTTCGGAATAGAGTTGAAAGTTAAATTTTAGGGTAACTTTCCTCCAACTCTATCCGAACTTTATACCGGGATAGAGTTGAATGTTGGACTTTGCGGTTACTTTGCCCCAACTCTATCCGAACTTTGTTTCGGAATGGAGTTGAAAGTTAAATTTTAGGGTAACTTTCCTCCAACTCTATCCGAACTTTATACCGGGATCGAGTTGAATGTTCGACTTTGGGGGTACTTTCCCCCAACTCTATCCGAATTTTATACCGGGATAGAGTTGAACGTTGGACTTTGCCCCAACTCTATCCGAACTTTGTTTCGGAATAGAGTTGAAAGTTGAACTTTAGGGTAACTTTCCTCCAACTCTATCCGAACTTTATACCAGGATAGAGTTGAGTGTTGGAATTTGGGGTTACTTTCCCCCAACTCTATCCGAGCTTTATACCGGGATAGAGTTGAACGTTGGACTTTGCCCCAACTCCATCCGAACTTTGTTTCGGAATAGAGTTGAAAGTTAAATTTTAGGGTAACTTTCCTCCAACTCTATCCGAACTTTATACCGGGACCGAGTTGAATGTTCGACTTTGGGGGTACTTTCCCCCAACTCTATCCGAACTTTATACCGGGATAGAGTTGAATGTTGGACTTTGCGGTTACTTTGCCCCGAACTTTGTTTCGGAATAGAGTTGAAAGTTAAATTTTAGGGTAACTTTCCTCCATCCCTATCCGAACTTTATACCAGGATAGAGTTGAGTGTTGGAATTTGGGGTTACTTTCCCCCAACTCTATCCGAACTTTATACCGGGATAGAGTTGAACGTTGGACTTTGCCCCAACTCTATCCGAACTTTGTTTCGGAATAGAGTTGAAAGTTGAACTCTAGGGTAACTTTCCCCCAACTCTATCAGAACTTTATACCGGGATATAGTTGAGTGTTGGAATTTGGGGTTACTTTCCCCCAACTCTATCCGAACTTTATACCGGGATAGAGTTGAATGTTGGACTTTGCGGTTACTTTGCCCCAACTCTATCCGAACTTTGTTTCGGAATAGAGTTGAAAGTTAAATTTTAGGGTAACTTTCCTCCAACTCTATCCGAACTTTATACCAGGATAGAGTTGAGTGTTGGAATTTGGGGTTACTTTCCCCCAACTCTATCCGAGCTTTATACCGGGATAGAGTTGAACGTTGGACTTTGCCCCAACTCTATCCGAACTTTGTTTCGGAATAGAGTTGAAAGTTAAATTTTAGGGTAACCTTCCTCCAACTCTATCCGAACTTTATACCGGGACCGAGTTGAATGTTCGACTTTGGGGGTACTTTCCCCCAACTCTATCCGAACTTTATACCGGGATAGAGTTGAATGTTGGACTTTGCGGTTACTTTGCCCCAACTCTATCCGAACTTTGTTTCGGAATAGAGTTGAAAGTTAAATTTTAGGGTAACTTTCCTCCAACCCTATCCGAACTTTATACCAGGATAGAGTTGAGTGTTGGAATTTGGGGTTAGTTTCCCCCAACTCTATCCGAGCTTTATACCGGGATAGAGTTGAACGTTGGACTTTGCGGTTACTTTGCCCCGAACTTTGTTTCGGAATAGAGTTGAAAGTTAAATTTTAGGGTAACTTTCCTCCATCCCTATCCGAACTTTATACCAGGATAGAGTTGAGTGTTGGAATTTGGGGTTACTTTCCCCCAACTCTATCCGAACTTTATACCGGGATAGAGTTGAACGTTGGACTTTGCCCCAACTCTATCCGAACTTTGTTTCGGAATAGAGTTGAAAGTTGAACTCTAGGGTAACTTTCCCCCAACTCTATCAGAACTTTATACCGGGATATAGTTGAGTGTTGGAATTTGGGGTTACTTTCCCCCAACTCTATCCGAACTTTATACCGGGATAGAGTTGAATGTTGGACTTTGCGGTTACTTTGCCCCAACTCTATCCGAACTTTGTTTCGGAATAGAGTTGAAAGTTAAATTTTAGGGTAACTTTCCTCCAACTCTATCCGAACTTTATACCAGGATAGAGTTGAGTGTTGGAATTTGGGGTTACTTTCCCCCAACTCTATCCGAGCTTTATACCGGGATAGAGTTGAACGTTGGACTTTGCCCCAACTCTATCCGAACTTTGTTTCGGAATAGAGTTGAAAGTTAAATTTTAGGGTAACTTTCCTCCAACTCTATCCGAACTTTATACCGGGACCGAGTTGAATGTTCGACTTTGGGGGTACTTTCCCCCAACTCTATCCGAACTTTATACCGGGATAGAGTTGAATGTTGGACTTTGCGGTTACTTTGCCCCAACTCTATCCGAACTTTGTTTCGGAATAGAGTTGAAAGTTAAATTTTAGGGTAACTTTCCTCCAACCCTATCCGAACTTTATACCAGGATAGAGTTGAGTGTTGGAATTTGGGGTTAGTTTCCCCCAACTCTATCCGAGCTTTATACCGGGATAGAGTTGAACGTTGGACTTTGCCCCAACTCTATCCGAACTTTGTTTCGGAATAGAGTTGAAAGTTGAACTTTAGGGTAACTTTCCTCCAACTCTATCCGAACTTTATACCGGGATATAGTTGAGTGTTGGAATTTGCGGTTACTTTCCCCCAACTCTATCCGAACTTTATACCGGGATAGAGTTGAATGTTGGACTTTGCGGTTACTTTGCCCCAACTCTATCCGAACTTTGTTTCGGAATAGAGTTGAAAGTTAAATTTTAGGGTAACTTTCCTCCAACTCTATCCGAACTTTATACCAGGATAGAGATGAGTGTTGGAATTTGGGGTTACTTTCCCCCAACTCTATCCGAGCTTTATACCGGGATAGAGTTGAACGTTGGACTTTGCCCCAACTCTATCCGAACTTTGTTTCGGAATAGAGTTGAAAGTTAAATTTTAGGGTAACTTTCCTCCAACTCTATCCGTACTTTATACCGGGACCGAGTTGAATGTTCGACTTTGGGGGTACTTTCCCCCAACTCTATCCGAACTTTATACCGGGATAGAGTTGAATGTTGGACTTTGCGGTTACTTTGCCCCAACTCTATCCGAACTTTGTTTCGGAATAGAGTTGAAAGTTAAATTTTAGGGTAACTTTCCTCCAACCCTATCCGAACTTTATACCAGGATAGAGTTGAACGTTGGACTTTGCCCCAACTCTATCCGAACTTTATACGGGGATAGAGCTGAATGTTGGACTTTGCGGTTACTTTGCCTCAACTCTATCCGAAGTTTTTTTCGGAATAGAGTTGAAAGTTAAATTTTAGGGTAACTTTCCTCCAACTCTATCCGAACTTTATACCGGGATAGAGTTGAATGTTGGACTTTGCGGTTACTTTGCCCCAACTCTATCCGACCTTTGTTTCGGAATAGAGTTGAAAGTTAAATTTTAGGGTAACTTTCCTCCAACTCTATCCGAACTTTATACCGGGATAGAGTTGAACGTTGGACTTTGCGGTTACTTTGCCCCGAACTTTGTTTCGGAATAGAGTTGAAAGTTAAATTTTAGGGTAACTTTCCTCCAACTCTATCCGAACTTTATACCGGGACCGAGTTGAATGTTCGACTTTGGGGGTACTTTCCCCCAACTCTATCCGAACTTTATACCGGGATAGAGTTGAATGTTGGACTTTGCGGTTACTTTGCCCCGAACTTTGTTTCGGAATAGAGTTGAAAGTTAAATTTTAGGGTAACTTTCCTCCAACCCTATCCGAACTTTATACCAGGATAGAGTTGAGTGTTGGAATTTGGGGTTACTTTCCCCCAACTCTATCCGAACTTTATACCGGGATAGAGTTGAACGTTGGACTTTGCCCCAACTCTATCCGAACTTTGTTTCGGAATAGAGTTGAAAGTTGAACTTTAGGGTAACTTTCCTCCAACTCTATCCGAACTTTATACCAGGATAGAGTTGAGTGTTGGAATTTTAGGGTAACTTTCCTCCAACTCTATCCGAACTTTATACCGGGATAGAGTTGAATGTTGGACTTTGCGGTTACTTTGCCCCAACTCTATCCGAACTTTGTTTCGGAATAGAGTTGAAAGTTAAATTTTAGGGTAACTTTCCTCCAACTCTATCCGAACTTTATACCGGGATAGAGTTGAACGTTGGACTTTGCCCCAACTCTATCCGAACTTTGTTTCGGAATAGAGTTGAAAGTTGAACTTTAGGGTAACTTTCCTCCAACTCTATCCGAATTTCATACCAGGATAGAGTTGAGTGTTGGAATTTGGGGTTACTTTCCCCCAACTCTACCCGAACTTTATACCGGGATAGAGTTGAACGTTGGACTTTGCCCCAACTCTATCCGAACTTTGTTTCGGAATAGAGTTGAAAGTTGAACTTTAGGGTAACTTTCCCCCAACTCTATCAGAACTTTATAGCGGGATATAGTTGAGTGTTGGAATTTGGGGTTACTTTCCCCCAACTCTCTCCGAACTTTATACCGGGATAGAGTTGAATGTTGGACTTTGCGGTTACTTTGCCCCAACTCTATCCGAACTTTGTTTCGGAATAGAGTTGGAAGTTAAATTTTAGGGTAACTTTCCTCCAACTCTATCCGAACTTTATACCAGGATAGAGTTGAATGTTGGAATTTGGGGTTACTTTCCCCCAACTCTATCCGAGCTTTATACCGGGATAGCGTTGAACGTTGGACTTTGCCCCAACTCTATCCGAATTTTGTTTCGGAATACAGTTGAAAGTTGAACTTTAGGGTAACTTTCCTCCAACTCTATCCGAACTTTATACCAGGATAGAGTTGAGTGTTGGAATTTGGGGTTACTTTCCCCCAACTCTATCCGAACTTTATACCGGCATAGAGTTGAACGTTGGACTTTGCCCCAACTCTATCCGAACTTTGTTTCGGAATAGAGTTGAAAGTTGAACTTTAGGGTAAGTTTCCCCCAACTCTATCAGAACTTTATACCGGGATATAGTTGAGTGTTATAATTTGGGGTTACTTTCCCCCAACTCTATCCGAACTTTATACGGGGATAGAGCTGAATGTTGGACTTTGCGGTTACTTTGCCCCAACTCTATCCGAAGTTTGTTTCGGAATAGAGTTGAAAGTTAAATTTTAGGGTAACTTTCCTCCAACTCTATCCGAACTTTATACCGGGATAAAGGTGAATGTTGGACTTTGCGGTTACTTTGCCCCAACTCTATCCGAACTTTGTTTCGGAATAGAGTTGAAAGTTAAATTTTAGGGTAACTTTCCTCCAACTCTATCCGAACTTTATACCGGGATCGAGTTGAATGTTCGACTTTGGGGGTACTTTCCCCCAACTCTATCCGAATTTTATACCGGGATAGAGTTGAACGTTGGACTTTGCCCCAACTCTATCCGAACTTTGCTTCGGAATAGAGTTGAAAGTTGAACTTTAGGGTAACTTTCCTCCAACTCTATCCGAACTTTATACCAGGATAGAGTTGAGTGTTGGAATTTGGGGTTACTTTCCCCCAACTCTATCCGAACTTTATACCGGGATAGAGTTGAACGTTGGACTTTGACCCAACTCTATCCGAACTTTGTTTCGGAATAGAGTTGAAAGTTGAACTTTAGGGTAACTTTCCCACAACTCTATCAGAACTTTATACCGGGATATAGTTGAGTGTTGGAATTTGGGGTTACTTTCCCCCAACTCTATCCGAACTTTATACCGGGATAGATTTGAATGTTGGACTTTGCGGTTACTTTGCCCCAACTCTATCCGAACTTTGTTTCGGAATAGAGTTGAAAGTTAAATTTTAGGGTAACTTTCCTCCAACTCTATCCGAACTTTATACCGGGATAGAGTTGAATGTTCGACTTTGGGGGTACTTTCCCCCAACTCTATCCGAACTTTATACCGGGATAGAGTTGGACTTTGCCCCAACTCTATCCGAACTTTGTTTCGGAATAGAGTTGCAAATTGAACTTTAGGGTAACTTTCCCCCAACTCTATCAGAACTTTATACCGGGATATAGTTGAGTGTTGGAATTTGGGGTTACTTTCCCCCAACTCTATCCGAACTTTATACCGGGATAGAGTTGAATGTTGGACTTTGCGGTTACTTTGCCCCAACTCTATCCGAACTTTGTTTCGGAATAGAGTTGAAAGTTAAATTTTAGGGTAACTTTCCTCCAACTCTATCCGAACTTTATACCGGGATAGAGTTGAACGTTGGACTTTGCCCCAACTCTATCCGAACTTTGTTTCGGAATAGAGTTGAAAGTTGAACTTTAGGGTAACTTTCCTCCAACTCTATCCGAACTTTATACCAGGATAGAGTTGAGTGTTGGAATTTGGGGTTACGTTCCCCCAACTCTATCCGAACTTTATACCGGGATAGAGTTGAACGTTGGACTTTGCCCCAACTCTATCCGAACTTTGTTTCGGAATAGAGTTGAAAGTTGAACTCTAGGGTAACTTTCCCCCAACTCTATCAGAACTTTATACCGGGATATAGTTGAGTGTTGGAATTTGGGGTTACTTTCCCCCAACTCTATCCGAACTTTATACCGGGATAGAGTTGAATGTTGGACTTTGCGGTTACTTTGCCCCAACTCTATCCGAACTTTGTTTCGGAATAGAGTTGAAAGTTAAATTTTAGGGTAACTTTCCTCCAACTCTATCCGAACTTTATACCAGGATAGAGTTGAGTGTTGGAATTTGGGGTTACTTTCCCCCAACTCTATCCGAGCTTTATACCGGGATAGAGTTGAACGTTGGACTTTGCCCCAACTCCATCCGAACTTTGTTTCGGAATAGAGTTGAAAGTTAAATTTTAGGGTAACTTTCCTCCAACTCTATCCGAACTTTATACCAGGATAGAGTTGAGTGTTGGAATTTGGGGTTACTTTCCCCCAACTCTATCCGAGCTTTATACCGGGATAGAGTTGAACGTTGGACTTTGCCCCAACTCTATCCGAACTTTGTTTCGGAATAGAGTTGAAAGTTAAATTTTAGGGTAACTTTCCTCCAACTCTATCCGAACTTTATACCGGGACCGAGTTGAATGTTCGACTTTGGGGGTACTTTCCCCCAACTCTATCCGAACTTTATACCGGGATAGAGTTGAATGTTGGACTTTGCGGTTACTTTGCCCCAACTCTATCCGAACTTTGTTTCGGAATAGAGTTGAAAGTTAAATTTTAGGGTAACTTTCCTCCAACCCTATCCGAACTTTATACCAGGATAGAGTTGAGTGTTGGAATTTGGGGTTACTTTCCCCCAACTCTATCCGAGCTTTATACCGGGATAGAGTTGAACGTTGGACTTTGCCCCAACTCTATCCGAACTTTGTTTCGGAATAGAGTTGAAAGTTGAACTTTAGGGTAACTTTCCTCCAACTCTATCCGAACTTTATACCAGGATAGAGTTGAGTGTTGGAATTTTAGGGTAACTTTCCTCCAACTCTATCCGAACTTTATACCGGGATAGAGTTGAATGTTGGACTTTGCGGTTACTTTGCCCCAACTCTATCCGAACTTTGTTTCGGAATAGAGTTGAAAGTTAAATTTTAGGGTAACTTTCCTCCAACTCTATCCGAACTTTATACCGGGATAGAGTTGAACGTTGGACTTTGCCCCAACTCTATCCGAACTTTGTTTCGGAATAGAGTTGAAAGTTGAACTTTAGGGTAACTTTCCTCCAACTCTATCCGAACTTTATACCAGGATAGAGTTGAGTGTTGGAATTTGGGGTTACTTTCCCCCAACTCTACCCGAACTTTATACCGGGATAGAGTTGAACGTTGGACTTTGCCCCAACTCTATCCGAACTTTGTTTCGGAATAGAGTTGAAAGTTGAACTTTAGGGTAACTTTCCCCCAACTCTATCAGAACTTTATAGCGGGATATAGTTGAGTGTTGGAATTTGGGGTTACTTTCCCCCAACTCTCTACGAACTTTATACCGGGATAGAGTTGAATGTTGGACTTTGCGGTTACTTTGCCCCAACTCTATCCGAACTTTGTTTCGGAATAGAGTTGAAAGTTAAATTTTACGGTAACTTTCCCCCAACTCTATCAGAACTTTATACCGGGATATAGTTGAGTGTTGGAATTTGGGGTTACTTTCCCCCAACTCTATCCGAACTTTATACCGGGATAGAGTTGAATGTTGGACTTTGCGGTTACTTTGCCCCAACTCTATCCGAACTTTGTTTCGGAATAGAGTTGAAAGTTAAATTTTAGGGTAACTTTCCTCCAACTCTATCCGAACTTTATACCAGGATAGAGTTGAGTGTTGGAATTTGGGGTTACTTTCCCCCAACTCTATCCGAGCTTTATACCGGGATAGAGTTGAACGTTGGACTTTGCCCCAACTCCATCCGAACTTTGTTTCGGAATAGAGTTGAAAGTTAAATTTTAGGGTAACTTTCCTCCAACTCTATCCGAACTTTACACCAGGATAGAGTTGAGTGTTGGAATTTGGGGTTACTTTCCCCCAACTCTATCCGAGCTTTATACCGGGATAGAGTTGAACGTTGGACTTTGCCCCAACTCTATCCGAACTTTGTTTCGGAATAGAGTTGAAAGTTAAATTTTAGGGTAACTTTCCTCCAACTCTATCCGAACTTTATACCGGGACCGAGTTGAATGTTCGACTTTGGGGGTACTTTCCCCCAACTCTATCCGAACTTTATACCGGGATAGAGTTGAATGTTGGACTTTGCGGTTACTTTGCCCCAACTCTATCCGAACTTTGTTTCGGAATAGAGTTGAAAGTTAAATTTTAGGGTAACTTTCCTCCAACCCTATCCGAACTTTATACCAGGATAGAGTTGAGTGTTGGAATTTGGGGTTACTTTCCCCCAACTCTATCCGAGCTTTATACCGGGATAGAGTTGAACGTTGGACTTTGCCCCAACTCTATCCGAACTTTGTTTCGGAATAGAGTTGAAAGTTAAATTTTAGGGTAACTTTCCTCCAACTCTATCCGAACTTTATACCGGGACCGAGTTGAATGTTCGACTTTGGGGGTACTTTCCCCCAACTCTATCCGAACTTTATACCGGGATAGAGTTGAATGTTGGACTTTGCGGTTACTTTGCCCCAACTCTATCCGAACTTTGTTTCGGAATAGAGTTGAAAGTTGAACTTTAGGGTAACTTTCCTCCAACTCTATCCGAACTTTATACCAGGATAGAGTTGAGTGTTGGAATTTTAGGGTAACTTTCCTCCAACTCTATCCGAACTTTATACCGGGATAGAGTTGAATGTTGGACTTTGCGGTTACTTTGCCCCAACTCTATCCGAACTTTGTTTCGGAATAGAGTTGAAAGTTAAATTTTAGGGTAACTTTCCTCCAACTCTATCCGAACTTTATACCGGGATAGAGTTGAACGTTGGACTTTGCCCCAACTCTATCCGAACTTTGTTTCGGAATAGAGTTGAAAGTTGAACTTTAGGGTAACTTTCCTCCAACTCTATCCGAACTTTATACCAGGATAGAGTTGAGTGTTGGAATTTGGGGTTACTTTCCCCCAACTCTACCCGAACTTTATACCGGGATAGAGTTGAACGTTGGACTTTGCCCCAACTCTATCCGAACTTTGTTTCGGAATAGAGTTGAAAGTTGAACTTTAGGGTAACTTTCCCCCAACTCTATCAGAACTTTATAGCGGGATATAGTTGAGTGTTGGAATTTGGGGTTACTTTCCCCCAACTCTCTACGAACTTTATACCGGGATAGAGTTGAATGTTGGACTTTGCGGTTACTTTGCCCCAACTCTATCCGAACTTTGTTTCGGAATAGAGTTGAAAGTTAAATTTTACGGTAACTTTCCTCCAACTCTATCCGAACTTTATACCAGGATAGAGTTGAGTGTTGGAATTTGGGGTTACTTTCCCCCAACTCTATCCGAACTTTATACCTGGATAGATTTGAATGTTGGACTTTGCGGTTACTTTGCCCCAACTCTATCCGAACTTTGTTTCGGAATAGAGTTGGAAGTTAAATTTTAGGGTAACTTTCCTCCAACTCTATCCGAACTTTATACCGGGATCGAGTTGAATGTTCGACTTTGGGGGTACTTTCCCCCAACTCTAGCCGAATTTTATACCGGGATAGAGTTGAACGTTGGACTTTGCCCCAACTCTATCCGAACTTTGTTTCGGAATAGAGTTGAAAGTTGAACTTTAGGGTAACTTTCCTCCAACTCTATCCGAACTTTATACCAGGATAGAGTTGAGTGTTGGAATTTGAGGTTACTTTCCCCCAACTCTATCCGAACTTTATACCGGGATAGAGTCGAACGTTGGACTTTGCCCCAACTCTATCCGAACTTTGTTTCGGAATAGAGTTGAAAGTTAAATTTTAGGGTAACTTTCCTCCAACTCTATCCGAACTTTATACCGGGATAGAGTTGAACGTTGGACTTTGCCCCAACTCTATCCGAACTTTGTTTCGGAATAGAGTTGAAAGTTGAACTTTAGGGTAACTTTCCCCCAACTCTATCCGAACTTTATACCAGGATAGAGTTGAGTGTTGGAATTTTAGGGTAACTTTCCTCCAACTCTATCCGAACTTTATACCGGGATAGAGTTGAATGTTGGACTTTGCGGTTACTTTGCCCCAACTCTATCCGAACTTTGTTTCGGAATAGAGTTGAAAGTTAAATTTTAGGGTAACTTTCCTCCCACTCTATCCGAACTTTATACCGGGATAGAGTTGAACGTTGGACTTTGCCCCAACTCTATCCGAACTTTGTTTCGGAATAGAGTTGAAAGTTAAATTTTAGGGTAACTTTCCTCCAACTCTATCCGAACTTTATACCGGGACCGAGTTGAATGTTCGACTTTGGGGGTACTTTCCCCCAACTCTATCCGAACTTTATACCGGGATAGCGTTGAATGTTGGACTTTGCGGTTACTTTGCCCCAACTGTATCCGAACTTTGTTTCGGAATAGAGTTGAAAGTTAAATTTTAGGGTAACTTTCCTCCAACTCTATCCGAACTTTATACCGGGATAGAGTTGAATGTTGGACTTTGCGGTTACTTTGCCCCGAACTTTGTTTCGGAATAGAGTTGAAAGTTAAATTTTAGGGTAACTTTCCTCCAACTCTATCCGAACTTTATACCAGGATAGAGTTGAGTGTTGGAATTTTAGGGTAACTTTCCTCCAACTCTATCCGAACTTTATACCGGGATAGAGTTGAATGTTGGACTTTGCGGTTACTTTGCCCCAACTCTATCCGAACTTTGTTTCGGAATAGAGTTGAAAGTTGAACTTTAGGGTAACTTTCCCCCAACTCTATCAGAACTTTATAGCGGGATATAGTTGAGTGTTGGAATTTGGGGTTACTTTCCCCCAACTCTCTCCGAACTTTATACCGGGATAGAGTTGAATGTTGGACTTTGCGGTTACTTTGCCCCAACTCTATCCGAACTTTGTTTCGGAATAGAGTTGGAAGTTAAATTTTAGGGTAACTTTCCTCCAACTCTATCCGAACTTTATACCAGGATAGAGTTGAATGTTGGAATTTGGGGTTACTTTCCCCCAACTCTATCCGAGCTTTATACCGGGATAGCGTTGAACGTTGGACTTTGCCCCAACTCTATCCGAATTTTGTTTCGGAATACAGTTGAAAGTTGAACTTTAGGGTAACTTTCCTCCAACTCTATCCGAACTTTATACCAGGATAGAGTTGAGTGTTGGAATTTGGGGTTACTTTCCCCCAACTCTATCCGAACTTTATACCGGCATAGAGTTGAACGTTGGACTTTGCCCCAACTCTATCCGAACTTTGTTTCGGAATAGAGTTGAAAGTTGAACTTTAGGGTAAGTTTCCCCCAACTCTATCAGAACTTTATACCGGGATATAGTTGAGTGTTATAATTTGGGGTTACTTTCCCCCAACTCTATCCGAACTTTATACGGGGATAGAGCTGAATGTTGGACTTTGCGGTTACTTTGCCCCAACTCTATCCGAAGTTTGTTTCGGAATAGAGTTGAAAGTTAAATTTTAGGGTAACTTTCCTCCAACTCTATCCGAACTTTATACCGGGATAAAGTTGAATGTTGGACTTTGCGGTTACTTTGCCCCAACTCTATCCGAACTTTGTTTCGGAATAGAGTTGAAAGTTAAATTTTAGGGTAACTTTCCTCCAACTCTATCCGAACTTTATACCGGGATCGAGTTGAATGTTCGACTTTGGGGGTACTTTCCCCCAACTCTATCCGAATTTTATACCGGGATAGAGTTGAACGTTGGACTTTGCCCCAACTCTATCCGAACTTTGTTTCGGAATAGAGTTGAAAGTTGAACTTTAGGGTAACTTTCCTCCAACTCTATCCGAACTTTATACCAGGATAGAGTTGAGTGTTGGAATTTGGGGTTACTTTCCCCCAACTCTATCCGAACTTTATACCGGGATAGAGTTGAACGTTGGACTTTGACCCAACTCTATCCGAACTTTGTTTCGGAATAGAGTTGAAAGTTGAACTTTAGGGTAACTTTCCCACAACTCTATCAGAACTTTATACCGGGATATAGTTGAGTGTTGGAATTTGGGGTTACTTTCCCCCAACTCTATCCGAACTTTATACCGGGATAGATTTGAATGTTGGACTTTGCGGTTACTTTGCCCCAACTCTATCCGAACTTTGTTTCGGAATAGAGTTGAAAGTTAAATTTTAGGGTAACTTTCCTCCAACTCTATCCGAACTTTATACCGGGATAGAGTTGAATGTTCGACTTTGGGGGTACTTTCCCCCAACTCTATCCGAACTTTATACCGGGATAGAGTTGGACTTTGCCCCAACTCTATCCGAACTTTGTTTCGGAATAGAGTTGCAAATTGAACTTTAGGGTAACTTTCCCCCAACTCTATCAGAACTTTATACCGGGATATAGTTGAGTGTTGGAATTTGGGGTTACTTTCCCCCAACTCTATCCGAACTTTATACCGGGATAGAGTTGAATGTTGGACTTTGCGGTTACTTTGCCCCAACTCTATCCGAACTTTGTTTCGGAATAGAGTTGAAAGTTAAATTTTAGGGTAACTTTCCTCCAACTCTATCCGAACTTTATACCGGGATAGAGTTGAACGTTGGACTTTGCCCCAACTCTATCCGAACTTTGTTTCGGAATAGAGTTGAAAGTTGAACTTTAGGGTAACTTTCCTCCAACTCTATCCGAACTTTATACCAGGATAGAGTTGAGTGTTGGAATTTGGGGTTACTTTCCCCCAACTCTATCCGAACTTTATACCGGGATAGAGTTGAACGTTGGACTTTGCCCCAACTCTATCCGAACTTTGTTTCGGAATAGAGTTGAAAGTTGAACTCTAGGGTAACTTTCCCCCAACTCTATCAGAACTTTATACCGGGATATAGTTGAGTGTTGGAATTTGGGGTTACTTTCCCCCAACTCTATCCGAACTTTATACCGGGATAGAGTTGAATGTTGGACTTTGCGGTTACTTTGCCCCAACTCTATCCGAACTTTGTTTCGGAATAGAGTTGAAAGTTAAATTTTAGGGTAACTTTCCTCCAACTCTATCCGAACTTTATACCAGGATAGAGTTGAGTGTTGGAATTTGGGGTTACTTTCCCCCAACTCTATCCGAGCTTTATACCGGGATAGAGTTGAACGTTGGACTTTGCCCCAACTCCATCCGAACTTTGTTTCGGAATAGAGTTGAAAGTTAAATTTTAGGGTAACTTTCCTCCAACTCTATCCGAACTTTATACCAGGATAGAGTTGAGTGTTGGAATTTGGGGTTACTTTCCCCCAACTCTATCCGAGCTTTATACCGGGATAGAGTTGAACGTTGGACTTTGCCCCAACTCTATCCGAACTTTGTTTCGGAATAGAGTTGAAAGTTAAATTTTAGGGTAACTTTCCTCCAACTCTATCCGAACTTTATACCGGGACCGAGTTGAATGTTCGACTTTGGGGGTACTTTCCCCCAACTCTATCCGAACTTTATACCGGGATAGAGTTGAATGTTGGACTTTGCGGTTACTTTGCCCCAACTCTATCCGAACTTTGTTTCGGAATAGAGTTGAAAGTTAAATTTTAGGGTAACTTTCCTCCAACTCTATCCGAACTTTATACCAGGATAGAGTTGAGTGTTGGAATTTGGGGTTACTTTCCCCCAACTCTATCCGAGCTTTATACCGGGATAGAGTTGAACGTTGGACTTTGCCCCAACTCCATCCGAACTTTGTTTCGGAATAGAGTTGAAAGTTAAATTTTAGGGTAACTTTCCTCCAACTCTATCCGAACTTTATACCGGGATCGAGTTGAATGTTCGACTTTGGGGGTACTTTCCCCCAACTCTATCCGAGCTTTATACCGGGATAGAGTTGAACGTAGGACTTTGCCCCAACTCTATCCGAACTTTGTTTCGGAATAGAGTTGAAAGTTGAACTTTAGGGTAACTTTCCTCCAACTCTATCCGAACTTTATACCAGGATAGAGTTGAGTGTTGGAATTTTAGGGTAACTTTCCTCCAACTCTATCCGAACTTTATACCGGGATAGAGTTGAATGTTGGACTTTGCGGTTACTTTGCCCCAACTCTATCCGAACTTTGTTTCGGAATAGAGTTGAAAGTTAAATTTTAGGGTAACTTTCCTCCAACTCTATCCGAACTTTATACCGGGATAGAGTTGAACGTTGGACTTTGCCCCAACTCTATCCGAACTTTGTTTCGGAATAGAGTTGAAAGTTGAACTTTAGGGTAACTTTCCTCCAACTCTATCCGAACTTTATACCAGGATAGAGTTGAGTGTTGGAATTTGGGGTTACTTTCCCCCAACTCTACCCGAACTTTATACCGGGATAGAGTTGAACGTTGGACTTTGCCCCAACTCTATCCGAACTTTGTTTCGGAATAGAGTTGAAAGTTGAACTTTAGGGTAACTTTCCCCCAACTCTATCAGAACTTTATAGCGGGATATAGTTGAGTGTTGGAATTTGGGGTTACTTTCCCCCAACTCTCTACGAACTTTATACCGGGATAGAGTTGAATGTTGGACTTTGCGGTTACTTTGCCCCAACTCTATCCGAACTTTGTTTCGGAATAGAGTTGAAAGTTAAATTTTACGGTAACTTTCCTCCAACTCTATCCGAACTTTATACCAGGATAGAGTTGAGTGTTGGAATTTGGGGTTACTTTCCCCCAACTCTATCCGAACTTTATACCGGGATAGATTTGAATGTTGGACTTTGCGGTTACTTTGCCCCAACTCTATCCGAACTTTGTTTCGGAATAGAGTTGGAAGTTAACTTTTAGGGTAACTTTCCTCCAACTCTATCCGAACTTTATACCGGGATCGAGTTGAATGTTCGACTTTGGGGGTACTTTCCCCCAACTCTAGCCGAATTTTATACCGGGATAGAGTTGAACGTTGGACTTTGCCCCAACTCTATCCGAACTTTGTTTCGGAATAGAGTTGAAAGTTGAACTTTAGGGTAACTTTCCTCCAACTCTATCCGAACTTTATACCAGGATAGAGTTGAGTGTTGGAATTTCAGGTTACTTTCCCCCAACTCTATCCGAACTTTATACCGGGATAGAGTCGAACGTTGGACTTTGCCCCAACTCTATCCGAACTTTGTTTCGGAATAGAGTTGAAAGTTAAATTTTAGGGTAACTTTCCTCCAACTCTATCCGAACTTTATACCGGGATAGAGTTGAACGTTGGACTTTGCCCCAACTCTATCCGAACTTTGTTTCGGAATAGAGTTGAAAGTTGAACTTTAGGGTAACTTTCCCCCAACTCTATCCGAACTTTATACCAGGATAGAGTTGAGTGTTGGAATTTTAGGGTAACTTTCCTCCAACTCTATCCGAACTTTATACCGGGATAGAGTTGAATGTTGGACTTTGCGGTTACTTTGCCCCAACTCTATCCGAACTTTGTTTCGGAATAGAGTTGAAAGTTAAATTTTAGGGTAACTTTCCTCCAACTCTATCCGAACTTTATACCGGGATAGAGTTGAACGTTGGACTTTGCCCCAACTCTATCCGAACTTTGTTTCGGAATAGAGTTGAAAGTTGAACTTTAGGGTAACTTTCCTCCAACTCTATCCGAACTTTATACCAGGATAGAGTTGAGTGTTGGAATTTGGTGTTACTTTCCCCCAACTCTATCCGAACTTTATACCGGGATAGATTTGAATGTTGGACTTTGCGGTTACTTTGCCCCAACTCTATCCGAACTTTGTTTCGGAATAGAGTTGGAAGTTAAATTTTAGGGTAACTTTCCTCCAACTCTATCCGAACTTTATACCGGGATTGATCTGAATGTTCGACTTTGGGGGTACTTTCCCCCAACTCTATCCGAATTTTATACCGGGATAGAGTTGAACGTTGGACTTTGCCCCAACTCTATCCGAACTTTGTTTCGGAATAGAGTTGAAAGTTGAACTTTAGGGTAACTTTCCTCCAACTCTATCCGAACTTTATACCAGGATAGAGTTGAGTGTTGGAATTTGGGGTTACTTTCCCCCAACTGTATCCGAACTTTATACCGGGATAGAGTTGAACGTTGGACTTTGCCCCAACTCTATCCGAACTTTGTTTCGGAATAGAGTTGAAAGTTAAATTTTAGGGTAACTTTCCTCCCACTCTATCCGAACTTTATACCGGGATAGAGTTGAACGTTGGACTTTGCCCCAACTCTATCCGAACTTTGTTTCGGAATAGAGTTGAAAGTTAAATTTTAGGGTAACTTTCCTCCAACTCTATCCGAACTTTATACCGGGACCGAGTTGAATGTTCGACTTTGGGGGTACTTTCCCCCAACTCTATCCGAACTTTATACCGGGATAGCGTTGAATGTTGGACTTTGCGGTTACTTTGCCCCAACTCTATCCGAACTTTGTTTCGGAATAGGGTTGAAAGTTAAATTTTAGGGTAACTTTCCTCCAACCCTATCCGAACTTTATACCAGGATAGAGTTGAGTGTTGGAATTTGGGGTTACTTTCCCCCAACTCTATCCGAGCTTTATACCGGGATAGAGTTGAACGTTGGACTTTGCCCCAACTCTATCCGAACTTTGTTTCGGAATAGAGTTGAAAGTTGAACTTTAGCGTAACTTTCCCCCAACTCTATCAGAACTTTATACCGGGATATAGTTGAGTGTTATAATTTGGGGTTACTTTCCCCCAACTCTATCCGAACTTTATACGGGGATAGAGCTGAATGTTGGACTTTGCGGTTACTTTGCCCCAACTCTATCCGAAGTTTGTTTCGGAATAGAGTTGAAAGTTAAATTTTAGGGTAACTTTCCTCCAACTCTATCCGAACTTTATACCGGGATAGAGTTGAATGTTGGACTTTGCGGTTACTTTGCCCCAACTCTATCCGAACTTTGTTTCGGAATAGAGTTGAAAGTTAAATTTTAGGGTAACTTTCCTCCAACTCTATCCGAACTTTATACCGGGATAGAGTTGAACATTGGACTTTGCCCCAACTCTATCCGAACTTTGTTTCGGAATAGAGTTGAAAGTTGAACTTTAGGGTAACTTTCCTCCAACTCTATCCGAACTTTATACCAGGATAGAGTTGAGTGTTGGAATTTGGGGTTACTTTCCCCCAACTCTATCCGAACTTTATACCGGGATAGAGTTGAACGTTGGACTTTGCCCCAACTCTATCCGAACTTTGTTTCGGAATAGAGTTGAAAGTTGAACTTTAGGGTAACTTTCCCCCAACTCTATCAGAACTTTATACCGGGATATAGTTGAGTGTTGGAATTTGGGGTTACTTTCCCCCAACTCTCTCCGAACTTTATACCGGGATAGAGTTGAATGTTGGACTTTGCGGTTACTTTGCTCCAACTCTATCCGAACTTTGTTTCGGAATAGAGTTGAAAGTTAAATTTTACGGTAACTTTCCTCCAACTCTATCCGAACTTTATACCAGGATAGAGTTGAGTGTTGGAATTTGGGGTTACTTTCCCCCAACTCTATCCGAACTTTATACCGGGATAGATTTGAATGTTGGACTTTGCGGTTACTTTGCACCAACTCTATCCGAACTTTGTTTCGGAATAGAGTTGGAAGTTAAATTTTAGGGTAACTTTCCTCCAACTCTATCCGAACTTTATACCGGGATCGAGTTGAATGTTCGACTTTGGGGGTACTTTCCCCCAACTCTATCCGAATTTTATACCGGGATAGAGTTGAACGTTGGACTTTGCCCCAACTCTATCCGAACTTTGTTTCGGAATAGAGTTGAAAGTTAAATTTTACGGTAACTTTCCTCCAACTCTAACCGAACTTTATACCAGGATAGAGTTGAGTGTTGGAATTTTGGGTTACTTTCCCCCAACTCTATCCGAACTTTATACCGGGATACAGTTGAACGTTGGACTTTGCCCCAACTCTATCCGAACTTTGTTTCGGAATAGAGTTGAAAGTTGAACTTTAGGGTAACTTTCCCCCAACTCTATCAGAACTTTATACCGGGATATAGTTGAGTGTTGGAATTTGGGGTTACTTTCCCCCAACTCTATCCGAACTTTATACCGGGATAGAGTTGAATGTCGGACTTTGCGGTTACTTTGCCCCAACTCTATCCGAACTTTGTTTCGGAATAGAGTTGAAAGTTAAATTTTAGGGTAACTTTCCTCCAACTCTATCCGAACTTTATACCAGGATAGAGTTGAGTGTTGGAATTTGCGGTTACTTTCCCCCAACTCTATCCGAACTTTATACCGGGATAGAGTTGAACGTTGGACTTTGCCCCAACTCTATCCGAACTTTGTTGCGGAATAGAGTTGAAAGTTGAACTTTAGGGTAACTTTCCCCCAACTCTATCAGAACTTTATACCGGGATATAGTTGAGTGTTGGAATTTGGGGTTACTTTCCCCCAACTCTATCCGAACTTTATACCGGGTTAGAGTTGAATGTTGGACTTTGCGGTTACTTTGCCCCAACTCTATCCGAACATTGTTTCGGAATAGAGTTGAAAGTTAAATTTTAGGGTAACTTTCCTCCAACTCTATCCGAACTTTATACCAGGATAGAGTTGAGTGTTGGAATTTGGGGTTACTTTCCCCCAACTCTATCCGAACTTTATACCGGGATAGATTTGAATGTTGGACTTTGCGGTTACTTTGCCCCAACTCTATCCGAACTTTGTTTCGGAATAGAGTTGGAAGTTAAATTTTAGGGTAACTTTCCTCCAACTCTATCCGAACTTTATACCGGGATCGAGTTGAATGTTCGACTTTGGGGGTACTTTCCCCCAACTCTATCCGAATTTTATACCGGGATAGAGTTGAACGTTGGACTTTGCCCCAACTCTATCCGAACTTTGTTTCGGAATAGAGTTGAAAGTTGAACTTTAGGGTAACTTTCCTCCAACTCTATCCGAACTTTATACCAGGATAGAGTTGAGTGTTGGAATTTGGGGTTACTTTCCCCCAACTCTATCCGAACTTTATACCGGGATAGAGTTGAACGTTGGACTTTGCCCCAACTCTATCCGAACTTTGTTTCGGAATAGAGTTGAAAGTTGAACTTTAGGGTAACTTTCCCCCAACTCTATCAGAACTTTATACCGGGATATAGTTGAGTGTTGGAATTTGGGGTTACTTTCCCCCAACTCTATCCGAACTTTATACCGGGATAGAGTTGAATGTCGGACTTTGCGGTTACTTTGCCCCAACTCTATCCGAACTTTGTTTCGGAATAGAGTTGAAAGTTAAATTTTAGGGTAACTTTCCTCCAACTCTATCCGAACTTTATACCAGGATAGAGTTGAGTGTTGGAATTTGGGGTTACTTTCCCTAACTCTATCCGAACTTTATACCGGGATAGAGTTGAACGTTGGACTTTGCCCCAACTCTATCCGAACTTTGTTGCGGAATAGAGTTGAAAATTGAACTTTAGGGTAACTTTCCCCCAACTCTATCAGAACTTTATACCGGGATATAGTTGAGTGTTGGAATTTGGGGTTACTTTCCCCCAACTCTATCCGAACTTTATACCGGGATAGAGTTGAATGTTGGACTTTGCGGTTACTTTGCCCCAACTCTATCCGAACTTTGTTTCGGAATAGAGTTGAAAGTTATATTTTAGGGTAACTTTCCTCCAACTCTATCCGCACTTTATACCAGGATAGAGTTGAGTTTTGGAATTTGGGGTTACTTTCCCCCAACTCTATCCGAACTTTATACCGGGATAGAGTTGAACGTTGGACTTTGCCCCAACTCTATCCGAACTTTGTTTCGGAATAGAGTTGAAAGTTGAACTTTAGGGTAACTTTCCCCCAACTCTATCAGAACTTTATACCGGGATATAGTTGAGTGTTGTAATTTGGGGTTACTTTCCCCCAACTCTATCCGAACTTGATACCGGGATAGAGTTGAATGTTGGACTTTGCGGTTACTTTGCCCCAACTCTATCCGAACTTTGTTTTGGAATAGAGTTGAAAGTTAAATTTTAGGGTAACTTTCCTCCAACTCTATCCGAACTTTATACCAGGATAGAGTTGAGTGTTGGAATTTGGGGTTACTTTCCCCCAACTCTATCCGAACATTATACCGGGATAGAGTTGAACGTTGGACTTTGCCCCAACTCTATCCGAACTTTGTTTCGGAATAGAGTTGAAAGCTGAACTTTAGGGTAACTTTCCCCCAACTCTATCAGAACTTTATACCGGGATATAGTTGAGTGTTGGAATTTGGGGTTACTTTCCCCCAACTCTATCCGAACTTTATACCGGGATAGAGTTGAATGTTGAACTTTGGGGTTACTTGGCCTAAACTCTATCTTAAATTTATAACAGGATAGAGTTGGATGTTAAACTTCGGGGTTACTTCTCTCAAACTCTATCCTAATTTTATACTGGGTTAAAGTTGAGAGTTGAGAATTGATCTTTAGGTTTTAAAAAGTTTATTGAATTTTTTTGAAATTCATTTAAGAACATTGAGGTTTTGGTCAACTCTATCCCAACTCAAAACACGGTAAGAGTTGCAAGTTGAACTTTGGGGTTACTTTACCCCAACTCTATCCGAACTTTATACCGGAATAGAGTTGAAAGTTGGACTTTGCCCCAACTCTATCCGAACTTTATACGGGGATAAGTTTGAAAGTTAAACGTTGGAGTTACTTTACCCAAACTCTATCCGAACTTTATACCGGGATAGAGTTGAAAGTCAAACGTTGCAGTTACTTTACCCCAACTCTATCCGAACTTTATACCGGGATAGAGTTGAAAGTCAAACTTTGGGGTTACTTTGCCCCAACTCTATCCGAACTTTATACCGGGATAGAGTTGAATGTTGAACTTTGGCGTTACTTGGCCCCAACTTTATCCCAACTTGACACGCGGTTAACGTTGAGAGTTGTTATTATCAACTCTCACCCAACCCTATCCGGACTTCATACTGGGTTAGAGTATCGAGTCCATTTTTGGGTTTTCCAGAATTTTATCGAATTTATTCTCAAATTTATTTAAGAACATTGAGTTTCCGGTCAACTCAAATTCCAACTCTGTCTCAACTCTACACACGGTTAGAGTTGAAAGTTGACCTTCAGGGTTACTTCATTCCAACTCTATCCGAAGTTTATACCGGGTTAGAGTTGATAGTTGAACTTTAGGGTTACATTGCTCCAAGTCTATCCGAACTTTATAAAAGGGTCGAGTTGAGAGTTGAACTTTGGGGTTACTTTTCGTCAACTCTATCCGAACTGTATAACGGGATAGAGTAGAATGTTGAAATTTGGGCTCACGTTACATCAACTCTATCGGAACTTTATAACGGGTTAGAGTAGAGATAATTAACCTTTGAGTTTTTAAAAATTTCATTGAATTTTTAACAAAAATTATTCAAGAACATTGAGGTTTAGGGCAAATCTATCCCAACTCTACACACGGTTAGATCTGAAAGTGGAACTTTGGGGTTACTTTGCCCCAACTCTATCCGAATTTTATACCGGGATAGAGTTCAACGCAACAGAGCGATACAAACAATTGACATTGTTAACCAGTGATATGTCTTGACCTATGAACGTTATGAAAAAAAACGCCCTCGCACCTCCCGCCCTTCACCCCCCCCCCCCCGCGTTAGACCCCCCCCCCACGCAGTCGACCCTCACCCCCCGCAGTCTACCCACGCCCCCCGCACTCGACCATAACCCCCACCCCCCGCACTCGACCCACACCCCTTACCCCCCGTAAGTGTCCGGACAGCGTAACACCTTCAGATAGTCCCATAAGAAGTTTCACTTCAGAAAAATATCTGCATGAGGCAATCGAAGCGTCTTACCGTAACTTAGAGCTCATTCATTTTTGCTCCATATATGTCTGCTGGTTTCTATTGAACTTTGGAGTTAATTGGCCCCAACTCTATCAGAACTTTAGAACAGAATAATTGAATGTCGAACTTCGGGGTAACTTTCCTCCAATTCTATCCGAACTTTATACCAGGATAGAGTTGAGTGTTGGAATTTTAGGGTAACTTTCCTCCAACTCTATCCGAACTTTATACCGGGATAGAGTTGAATGTTGGACTTTGCGGTTACTTTGCCCCAACTCTATCCGAACTTTGTTTCGGAATAGAGTTGAAAGTTAAATTTTAGGGTAACTTTCCTCCAACTCTATCCGAACTTTATACCGGGATAGAGTTGAACGTTGGACTTTGCCCCAACTCTATCCGAACTTTATACGGGGATAGAGCTGAATGTTGGACTTTGCGGTTACTTTGCCTCAACTCTATCCGAAGTTTGTTTCGGAATAGAGTTGAAAGTTAAATTTTAGGGTAACTTTCCTCCAACTCTATCCGAACTTTATACCGGGATTGAGTTGAATGTTGGACTTTGCGGTTACTTTGCCCCAACTCTATCCGACCTTTGTTTCGGAATAGAGTTGAAAGTTAAATTTTAGGGTAACTTTCCTCCAACTCTATCCGAACTTTATACCGGGATAGAGTTGAACGTTGGACTTTGCCCCAGCTCTATCCGAACTTTGTTTCGGAATAGAGTTGAAAGTTAAATTTTAGGGTAACTTTCCTCCAACTCTATCCGAACTTTATACCGGGATCGAGTTGAATGTTCGACTTTGGGGGTACTTTCCCCCAACTCTATCCGAACTTTATACCGGGATCGAGTTGAATGTTCGACTTTGGGGGTACTTTCCCCCAACTCTATCCGAATTTTATACCGGGATAGAGTTGAACGTTGGACTTTGCCCCAACTCTATCCGAACTTTGTTTCGGAATAGAGTTGAAAGTTGAACTTTAGGGTAACTTTCCTCCAACTCTATCCGAACTTTATACCAGGATAGAGTTGAGTGTTGGAATTTGGGGTTACTTTCCCCCAACTCTATCCGAACTTTATACCGGGATAGAGTTGAACGTTGGACTTTGCCCCAACTCTATCCGAACTTTGTTTCGGAATAGAGTTGAAAGTTGAACTTTAGGGTAACTTTCCCCCAACTCTATCAGAACTTTATACCGGGATATAGTTGAGTGTTGGAATTTGGGGTTACTTTCCCCCAACTCTATCCGAACTTTATGCCGGGATAGAGTTGAATGTTGGACTTCGCGGTTACTTTGCCCCAACTCTATCCGAACTTTGTTTCGGAATAGAGTTGAAAGTTAAATTTTAGGGTAACTTTCCTCCAACTCTATCCGAACTTTATACCAGGATAGAGTTGAGTGTTGGAATTTGGGGTTACTTTCCCCCAACTCTATCCGAGCTTTATACCGGGATAGCGTTGAACGTTGGACTTTGCCCCAACTCTATCCGAATTTTGTTTCGGAATAGAGTTGAAAGTTGAACTTTAGGGTAACTTTCCTCCAACTCTATCCGAACTTTATACCAGGATAGAGTTGAGTGTTGGAATTTGGGGTTACTTTCCCCCAACTCTATCCGAACTTTATACCGGCATAGAGTTGAACGTTGGACTTTGCCCCAACTCTATCCGAACTTTGTTTCGGAATAGAGTTGAAAGTTGAACTTTAGGGTAAGTTTCCCCCAACTCTATCAGAACTTTATACCGGGATATAGTTGAGTGTTATAATTTGGGGTTACTTTCCCCCAACTCTATCCGAACTTTATACGGGGATAGAGCTGAATGTTGGACTTTGCGGTTACTTTGCCCCAACTCTATCCGAAGTTTGTTTCGGAATAGAGTTGAAAGTTAAATTTTAGGGTAACTTTCCTCCAACTCTATCCGAACTTTATACCGGGATAGAGTTGAATGTTGGACTTTGCGGTTACTTTGCCCCAACTCTATCCGAACTTTGTTTCGGAATGGAGTTGAAAGTTAAATTTTAGGGTAACTTTCCTCCAACTCTATCCGAACTTTATACCGGGATCGAGTTGAATGTTCGACTTTGGGGGTACTTTCCCCCAACTCTATCCGAATTTTATACCGGGATAGAGTTGAACGTTGGACTTTGCCCCAACTCTATCCGAACTTTGTTTCGGAATAGAGTTGAAAGTTGAACTTTAGGGTAACTTTCCTCCAACTCTATCCGAACTTTATACCAGGATAGAGTTGAGTGTTGGAATTTGGGGTTACTTTCCCCCAACTCTATCCGAGCTTTATACCGGGATAGAGTTGAACGTTGGACTTTGCCCCAACTCCATCCGAACTTTGTTTCGGAATAGAGTTGAAAGTTAAATTTTAGGGTAACTTTCCTCCAACTCTATCCGAACTTTATACCGGGACCGAGTTGAATGTTCGACTTTGGGGGTACTTTCCCCCAACTCTATCCGAACTTTATACCGGGATAGAGTTGAATGTTGGACTTTGCGGTTACTTTGCCCCGAACTTTGTTTCGGAATAGAGTTGAAAGTTAAATTTTAGGGTAACTTTCCTCCATCCCTATCCGAACTTTATACCAGGATAGAGTTGAGTGTTGGAATTTGGGGTTACTTTCCCCCAACTCTATCCGAACTTTATACCGGGATAGAGTTGAACGTTGGACTTTGCCCCAACTCTATCCGAACTTTGTTTCGGAATAGAGTTGAAAGTTGAACTCTAGGGTAACTTTCCCCCAACTCTATCAGAACTTTATACCGGGATATAGTTGAGTGTTGGAATTTGGGGTTACTTTCCCCCAACTCTATCCGAACTTTATACCGGGATAGAGTTGAATGTTGGACTTTGCGGTTACTTTGCCCCAACTCTATCCGAACTTTGTTTCGGAATAGAGTTGAAAGTTAAATTTTAGGGTAACTTTCCTCCAACTCTATCCGAACTTTATACCAGGATAGAGTTGAGTGTTGGAATTTGGGGTTACTTTCCCCCAACTCTATCCGAGCTTTATACCGGGATAGAGTTGAACGTTGGACTTTGCCCCAACTCTATCCGAACTTTGTTTCGGAATAGAGTTGAAAGTTAAATTTTAGGGTAACTTTCCTCCAACTCTATCCGAACTTTATACCGGGACCGAGTTGAATGTTCGACTTTGGGGGTACTTTCCCCCAACTCTATCCGAACTTTATACCGGGATAGAGTTGAATGTTGGACTTTGCGGTTACTTTGCCCCAACTCTATCCGAACTTTGTTTCGGAATAGAGTTGAAAGTTAAATTTTAGGGTAACTTTCCTCCAACTCTATCCGAACTTTATACCGGGACCGAGTTGAATGTTCGACTTTGGGGGTACTTTCCCCCAACTCTATCCGAACTTTATACCGGGATAGAGTTGAATGTTGGACTTTGCGGTTACTTTGCCCCAACTCTATCCGAACTTTGTTTCGGAATAGAGTTGAAAGTTAAATTTTAGGGTAACTTTCCTCCAACCCTATCCGAACTTTATACCAGGATAGAGTTGAGTGTTGGAATTTGGGGTTAGTTTCCCCCAACTCTATCCGAGCTTTATACCGGGATAGAGTTGAACGTTGGACTTTGCGGTTACTTTGCCCCGAACTTTGTTTCGGAATAGAGTTGAAAGTTAAATTTTAGGGTAACTTTCCTCCATCCCTATCCGAACTTTATACCAGGATAGAGTTGAGTGTTGGAATTTGGGGTTACTTTCCCCCAACTCTATCCGAACTTTATACCGGGATAGAGTTGAACGTTGGACTTTGCCCCAACTCTATCCGAACTTTGTTTCGGAATAGAGTTGAAAGTTGAACTCTAGGGTAACTTTCCCCCAACTCTATCAGAACTTTATACCGGGATATAGTTGAGTGTTGGAATTTGGGGTTACTTTCCCCCAACTCTATCCGAACTTTATACCGGGATAGAGTTGAATGTTGGACTTTGCGGTTACTTTGCCCCAACTCTATCCGAACTTTGTTTCGGAATAGAGTTGAAAGTTAAATTTTAGGGTAACTTTCCTCCAACTCTATCCGAACTTTATACCAGGATAGAGTTGAGTGTTGGAATTTGGGGTTACTTTCCCCCAACTCTATCCGAGCTTTATACCGGGATAGAGTTGAACGTTGGACTTTGCCCCAACTCTATCCGAACTTTGTTTCGGAATAGAGTTGAAAGTTAAATTTTAGGGTAACTTTCCTCCAACTCTATCCGAACTTTATACCGGGACCGAGTTGAATGTTCGACTTTGGGGGTACTTTCCCCCAACTCTATCCGAACTTTATACCGGGATAGAGTTGAATGTTGGACTTTGCGGTTACTTTGCCCCAACTCTATCCGAACTTTGTTTCGGAATAGAGTTGAAAGTTAAATTTTAGGGTAACTTTCCTCCAACCCTATCCGAACTTTATACCAGGATAGAGTTGAGTGTTGGAATTTGGGGTTAGTTTCCCCCAACTCTATCCGAGCTTTATACCGGGATAGAGTTGAACGTTGGACTTTGCCCCAACTCTATCCGAACTTTGTTTCGGAATAGAGTTGAAAGTTGAACTTTAGGGTAACTTTCCTCCAACTCTATCCGAACTTTATACCGGGATATAGTTGAGTGTTGGAATTTGCGGTTACTTTCCCCCAACTCTATCCGAACTTTATACCGGGATAGAGTTGAATGTTGGACTTTGCGGTTACTTTGCCCCAACTCTATCCGAACTTTGTTTCGGAATAGAGTTGAAAGTTAAATTTTAGGGTAACTTTCCTCCAACTCTATCCGAACTTTATACCAGGATAGAGATGAGTGTTGGAATTTGGGGTTACTTTCCCCCAACTCTATCCGAGCTTTATACCGGGATAGAGTTGAACGTTGGACTTTGCCCCAACTCTATCCGAACTTTGTTTCGGAATAGAGTTGAAAGTTAAATTTTAGGGTAACTTTCCTCCAACTCTATCCGTACTTTATACCGGGACCGAGTTGAATGTTCGACTTTGGGGGTACTTTCCCCCAACTCTATCCGAACTTTATACCGGGATAGAGTTGAATGTTGGACTTTGCGGTTACTTTGCCCCAACTCTATCCGAACTTTGTTTCGGAATAGAGTTGAAAGTTAAATTTTAGGGTAACTTTCCTCCAACCCTATCCGAACTTTATACCAGGATAGAGTTGAACGTTGGACTTTGCCCCAACTCTATCCGAACTTTATACGGGGATAGAGCTGAATGTTGGACTTTGCGGTTACTTTGCCTCAACTCTATCCGAAGTTTTTTTCGGAATAGAGTTGAAAGTTAAATTTTAGGGTAACTTTCCTCCAACTCTATCCGAACTTTATACCGGGATAGAGTTGAATGTTGGACTTTGCGGTTACTTTGCCCCAACTCTATCCGACCTTTGTTTCGGAATAGAGTTGAAAGTTAAATTTTAGGGTAACTTTCCTCCAACTCTATCCGAACTTTATACCGGGATAGAGTTGAACGTTGGACTTTGCGGTTACTTTGCCCCGAACTTTGTTTCGGAATAGAGTTGAAAGTTAAATTTTAGGGTAACTTTCCTCCAACTCTATCCGAACTTTATACCGGGACCGAGTTGAATGTTCGACTTTGGGGGTACTTTCCCCCAACTCTATCCGAACTTTATACCGGGATAGAGTTGAATGTTGGACTTTGCGGTTACTTTGCCCCGAACTTTGTTTCGGAATAGAGTTGAAAGTTAAATTTTAGGGTAACTTTCCTCCAACCCTATCCGAACTTTATACCAGGATAGAGTTGAGTGTTGGAATTTGGGGTTACTTTCCCCCAACTCTATCCGAACTTTATACCGGGATAGAGTTGAACGTTGGACTTTGCCCCAACTCTATCCGAACTTTGTTTCGGAATAGAGTTGAAAGTTGAACTCTAGGGTAACTTTCCCCCAACTCTATCAGAACTTTATACCGGGATATAGTTGAGTGTTGGAATTTGGGGTTACTTTCCCCCAACTCTATCCGAACTTTATACCGGGATAGAGTTGAATGTTGGACTTTGCGGTTACTTTGCCCCAACTCTATCCGAACTTTGTTTCGGAATAGAGTTGAAAGTTAAATTTTAGGGTAACTTTCCTCCAACTCTATCCGAACTTTATACCAGGATAGAGTTGAGTGTTGGAATTTGGGGTTACTTTCCCCCAACTCTATCCGAGCTTTATACCGGGATAGAGTTGAACGTTGGACTTTGCCCCAACTCTATCCGAACTTTGTTTCGGAATAGAGTTGAAAGTTGAACTTTAGGGTAACTTTCCTCCAACTCTATCCGAACTTTATACAGGATAGAGTTGAGTGTTGGAATTTTAGGGTAACTTTCCTCCAACTCTATCCGAACTTTATACCGGGATAGAGTTGAATGTTGGACTTTGCGGTTACTTTGCCCCAACTCTATCCGAACTTTGTTTCGGAATAGAGTTGAAAGTTAAATTTTAGGGTAACTTTCCTCCAACTCTATCCGAACTTTATACCGGGATAGAGTTGAACGTTGGACTTTGCCCCAACTCTATCCGAACTTTGTTTCGGAATAGAGTTGAAAGTTGAACTTTAGGGTAACTTTCCTCCAACTCTATCCGAATTTTATACCAGGATAGAGTTGAGTGTTGGAATTTGGGGTTACTTTCCCCCAACTCTACCCGAACTTTATACCGGGATAGAGTTGAACGTTGGACTTTGCCCCAACTCTATCCGAACTTTGTTTCGGAATAGAGTTGAAAGTTGAACTTTAGGGTAACTTTCCCCCAACTCTATCAGAACTTTATAGCGGGATATAGTTGAGTGTTGGAATTTGGGGTTACTTTCCCCCAACTCTCTCCGAACTTTATACCGGGATAGAGTTGAATGTTGGACTTTGCGGTTACTTTGCCCCAACTCTATCCGAACTTTGTTTCGGAATAGAGTTGGAAGTTAAATTTTAGGGTAACTTTCCTCCAACTCTATCCGAACTTTATACCAGGATAGAGTTGAATGTTGGAATTTGGGGTTACTTTCCCCCAACTCTATCCGAGCTTTATACCGGGATAGCGTTGAACGTTGGACTTTGCCCCAACTCTATCCGAATTTTGTTTCGGAATACAGTTGAAAGTTGAACTTTAGGGTAACTTTCCTCCAACTCTATCCGAACTTTATACCAGGATAGAGTTGAGTGTTGGAATTTGGGGTTACTTTCCCCCAACTCTATCCGAACTTTATACCGGCATAGAGTTGAACGTTGGACTTTGCCCCAACTCTATCCGAACTTTGTTTCGGAATAGAGTTGAAAGTTGAACTTTAGGGTAAGTTTCCCCCAACTCTATCAGAACTTTATACCGGGATATAGTTGAGTGTTATAATTTGGGGTTACTTTCCCCCAACTCTATCCGAACTTTATACGGGGATAGAGCTGAATGTTGGACTTTGCGGTTACTTTGCCCCAATTCTATCCGAAGTTTGTTTCGGAATAGAGTTGAAAGTTAAATTTTAGGGTAACTTTCCTCCAACTCTATCCGAACTTTATACCGGGATAAAGGTGAATGTTGGACTTTGCGGTTACTTTGCCCCAACTCTATCCGAACTTTGTTTCGGAATAGAGTTGAAAGTTAAATTTTAGGGTAACTTTCCTCCAACTCTATCCGAACTTTATACCGGGATCGAGTTGAATGTTCGACTTTGGGGGTACTTTCCCCCAACTCTATCCGAATTTTATACCGGGATAGAGTTGAACGTTGGACTTTGCCCCAACTCTATCCGAACTTTGCTTCGGAATAGAGTTGAAAGTTGAACTTTAGGGTAACTTTCCTCCAACTCTATCCGAACTTTATACCAGGATAGAGTTGAGTGTTGGAATTTGGGGTTACTTTCCCCCAACTCTATCCGAACTTTATACCGGGATAGAGTTGAACGTTGGACTTTGACCCAACTCTATCCGAACTTTGTTTCGGAATAGAGTTGAAAGTTGAACTTTAGGGTAACTTTCCCACAACTCTATCAGAACTTTATACCGGGATATAGTTGAGTGTTGGAATTTGGGGTTACTTTCCCCCAACTCTATCCGAACTTTATACCGGGATAGATTTGAATGTTGGACTTTGCGGTTACTTTGCCCCAACTCTATCCGAACTTTGTTTCGGAATAGAGTTGAAAGTTAAATTTTAGGGTAACTTTCCTCCAACTCTATCCGAACTTTATACCAGGATAGAGTTGAGTGTTGGAATTTGGGGTTACTTTCCCCCAACTCTATCCGAGCTTTATACCGGGATAGAGTTGAACGTTGGACTTTGCCCCAACTCTATCCGAACTTTGTTTCGGAATAGAGTTGAAAGTTAAATTTTAGGGTAACTTTCCTCCAACTCTATCCGAACTTTATACCGGGACCGAGTTGAATGTTCGACTTTGGGGGTACTTTCCCCCAACTCTATCCGAACTTTATACCGGGATAGAGTTGAATGTTGGACTTTGCGGTTACTTTGCCCCAACTCTATCCGAACTTTGTTTCGGAATAGAGTTGAAAGTTAAATTTTAGGGTAACTTTCCTCCAACCCTATCCGAACTTTATACCAGGATAGAGTTGAGTGTTGGAATTTGGGGTTAGTTTCCCCCAACTCTATCCGAGCTTTATACCGGGATAGAGTTGAACGTTGGACTTTGCCCCAACTCTATCCGAACTTTGTTTCGGAATAGAGTTGAAAGTTGAACTTTAGGGTAACTTTCCTCCAACTCTATCCGAACTTTATACCGGGATATAGTTGAGTGTTGGAATTTGCGGTTACTTTCCCCCAACTCTATCCGAACTTTATACCGGGATAGAGTTGAATGTTGGACTTTGCGGTTACTTTGCCCCAACTCTATCCGAACTTTGTTTCGGAATAGAGTTGAAAGTTAAATTTTAGGGTAACTTTCCTCCAACTCTATCCGAACTTTATACCAGGATAGAGTTGAGTGTTGGAATTTGGGGTTACTTTCCCCCAACTCTATCCGAGCTTTATACCGGGATAGAGTTGAACGTTGGACTTTGCCCCAACTCTATCCGAACTTTGTTTCGGAATAGAGTTGAAAGTTAAATTTTAGGGTAACTTTCCTCCAACTCTATCCGAACTTTATACCGGGACCGAGTTGAATGTTCGACTTTGGGGGTACTTTCCCCCAACTCTATCCGAACTTTATACCGGGATAGAGTTGAATGTTGGACTTTGCGGTTACTTTGCCCCAACTCTATCCGAACTTTGTTTCGGAATAGAGTTGAAAGTTAAATTTTAGGGTAACTTTCCTCCAACCCTATCCGAACTTTATACCAGGATAGAGTTGAGTGTTGGAATTTGGGGTTAGTTTCCCCCAACTCTATCCGAGCTTTATACCGGGATAGAGTTGAACGTTGGACTTTGCCCCAACTCTATCCGAACTTTGTTTCGGAATAGAGTTGAAAGTTGAACTTTAGGGTAACTTTCCTCCAACTCTATCCGAACTTTATACCGGGATATAGTTGAGTGTTGGAATTTGCGGTTACTTTCCCCCAACTCTATCCGAACTTTATACCGGGATAGAGTTGAATGTTGGACTTTGCGGTTACTTTGCCCCAACTCTATCCGAACTTTGTTTCGGAATAGAGTTGAAAGTTAAATTTTAGGGTAACTTTCCTCCAACTCTATCCGAACTTTATACCAGGATAGAGATGAGTGTTGGAATTTGGGGTTACTTTCCCCCAACTCTATCCGAGCTTTATACCGGGATAGAGTTGAACGTTGGACTTTGCCCCAACTCTATCCGAACTTTGTTTCGGAATAGAGTTGAAAGTTAAATTTTAGGGTAACTTTCCTCCAACTCTATCCGTACTTTATACCGGGACCGAGTTGAAATGTTCGACTTTGGGGGTACTTTCCCCCAACTCTATCCGAACTTTATACCGGGATAGAGTTGAATGTTGGACTTTGCGGTTACTTTGCCCCAACTCTATCCGAACTTTGTTTCGGAATAGAGTTGAAAGTTAAATTTTAGGGTAACTTTCCTCCAACCCTATCCGAACTTTATACCAGGATAGAGTTGAACGTTGGACTTTGCCCCAACTCTATCCGAACTTTATACGGGGATAGAGCTGAATGTTGGACTTTGCGGTTACTTTGCCTCAACTCTATCCGAAGTTTTTTTCGGAATAGAGTTGAAAGTTAAATTTTAGGGTAACTTTCCTCCAACTCTATCCGAACTTTATACCGGGATAGAGTTGAATGTTGGACTTTGCGGTTACTTTGCCCCAACTCTATCCGACCTTTGTTTCGGAATAGAGTTGAAAGTTAAATTTTAGGGTAACTTTCCTCCAACTCTATCCGAACTTTATACCGGGATAGAGTTGAACGTTGGACTTTGCGGTTACTTTGCCCCGAACTTTGTTTCGGAATAGAGTTGAAAGTTAAATTTTAGGGTAACTTTCCTCCAACTCTATCCGAACTTTATACCGGGACCGAGTTGAATGTTCGACTTTGGGGGTACTTTCCCCCAACTCTATCCGAACTTTATACCGGGATAGAGTTGAATGTTGGACTTTGCGGTTACTTTGCCCCGAACTTTGTTTCGGAATAGAGTTGAAAGTTAAATTTTAGGGTAACTTTCCTCCAACCCTATCCGAACTTTATACCAGGATAGAGTTGAGTGTTGGAATTTGGGGTTACTTTCCCCCAACTCTATCCGAACTTTATACCGGGATAGAGTTGAACGTTGGACTTTGCCCCAACTCTATCCGAACTTTGTTTCGGAATAGAGTTGAAAGTTGAACTCTAGGGTAACTTTCCCCCAACTCTATCAGAACTTTATACCGGGATATAGTTGAGTGTTGGAATTTGGGGTTACTTTCCCCCAACTCTATCCGAACTTTATACCGGGATAGAGTTGAATGTTGGACTTTGCGGTTACTTTGCCCCAACTCTATCCGAACTTTGTTTCGGAATAGAGTTGAAAGTTAAATTTTAGGGTAACTTTCCTCCAACTCTATCCGAACTTTATACCAGGATAGAGTTGAGTGTTGGAATTTGGGGTTACTTTCCCCCAACTCTATCCGAGCTTTATACCGGGATAGAGTTGAACGTTGGACTTTGCCCCAACTCTATCCGAACTTTGTTTCGGAATAGAGTTGAAAGTTGAACTTTAGGGTAACTTTCCTCCAACTCTATCCGAACTTTATACCAGGATAGAGTTGAGTGTTGGAATTTTAGGGTAACTTTCCTCCAACTCTATCCGAACTTTATACCGGGATAGAGTTGAATGTTGGACTTTGCGGTTACTTTGCCCCAACTCTATCCGAACTTTGTTTCGGAATAGAGTTGAAAGTTAAATTTTAGGGTAACTTTCCTCCAACTCTATCCGAACTTTATACCGGGATAGAGTTGAACGTTGGACTTTGCCCCAACTCTATCCGAACTTTGTTTCGGAATAGAGTTGAAAGTTGAACTTTAGGGTAACTTTCCTCCAACTCTATCCGAATTTTATACCAGGATAGAGTTGAGTGTTGGAATTTGGGGTTACTTTCCCCCAACTCTACCCGAACTTTATACCGGGATAGAGTTGAACGTTGGACTTTGCCCCAACTCTATCCGAACTTTGTTTCGGAATAGAGTTGAAAGTTGAACTTTAGGGTAACTTTCCCCCAACTCTATCAGAACTTTATAGCGGGATATAGTTGAGTGTTGGAATTTGGGGTTACTTTCCCCCAACTCTCTCCGAACTTTATACCGGGATAGAGTTGAATGTTGGACTTTGCGGTTACTTTGCCCCAACTCTATCCGAACTTTGTTTCGGAATAGAGTTGGAAGTTAAATTTTAGGGTAACTTTCCTCCAACTCTATCCGAACTTTATACCAGGATAGAGTTGAATGTTGGAATTTGGGGTTACTTTCCCCCAACTCTATCCGAGCTTTATACCGGGATAGCGTTGAACGTTGGACTTTGCCCCAACTCTATCCGAATTTTGTTTCGGAATACAGTTGAAAGTTGAACTTTAGGGTAACTTTCCTCCAACTCTATCCGAACTTTATACCAGGATAGAGTTGAGTGTTGGAATTTGGGGTTACTTTCCCCCAACTCTATCCGAACTTTATACCGGCATAGAGTTGAACGTTGGACTTTGCCCCAACTCTATCCGAACTTTGTTTCGGAATAGAGTTGAAAGTTGAACTTTAGGGTAAGTTCCCCCAACTCTATCAGAACTTTATACCGGGATATAGTTGAGTGTTATAATTTGGGGTTACTTTCCCCCAACTCTATCCGAACTTTATACGGGGATAGAGCTGAATGTTGGACTTTGCGGTTACTTTGCCCCAATTCTATCCGAAGTTTGTTTCGGAATAGAGTTGAAAGTTAAATTTTAGGGTAACTTTCCTCCAACTCTATCCGAACTTTATACCGGATAAAGGTGAATGTTGGACTTTGCGGTTACTTTGCCCCAACTCTATCCGAACTTTGTTTCGGAATAGAGTTGAAAGTTAAATTTTAGGGTAACTTTCCTCCAACTCTATCCGAACTTTATACCGGGATCGAGTTGAATGTTCGACTTTGGGGGTACTTTCCCCCAACTCTATCCGAATTTTATACCGGATAGAGTTGAACGTTGGACTTTGCCCCAACTCTATCCGAACTTTGCTTCGGAATAGAGTTGAAAAGTTGAACTTTAGGGTAACTTTCCTCCAACTCTATCCGAACTTATACCAGGATAGAGTTGAGTGTTGGAATTTTGGGGTTACTTTCCCCCAACTCTATCCGAACTTTATACCGGGATAGAGTTGAACGTTGGACTTTGACCCAACTCTATCCGAACTTTGTTTCGGAATAGAGTTGAAAGTTGAACTTTAGGGTAACTTTCCCACAACTCTATCAGAACTTTATACGGGATATAGTTGAGTGTTGGAATTTGGGGTTACTTTCCCCCAACTCTATCCGAACTTTATACCGGGATAGATTTGAATGTTGGACTTTGCGGTTACTTTGCCCCAACTCTATCCGAACTTTGTTTCGGAATAGAGTTGAAAGTTAAATTTTAGGGTAACTTTCCTCCAACTCTATCCGAACTTTATACCAGGGATAGAGTTGAATGTTCGACTTTGGGGGTACTTTCCCCCAACTCTATCCGAACTTATACCGGGATAGAGTTGGACTTTGCCCCAACTCTATCCGAACTTTGTTTCGGAATAGAGTTGCAAATTGAACTTTAGGGTAACTTTCCCCAACTCTATCCGAACTTTATACCGGGATATAGTTGAGTGTTGGAATTTGGGGTTACTTTCCCCCAACTCTATCCGAACTTTATACCGGGATAGAGTTGAATGTTGGACTTTGCGGTTACTTTGCCCCAACTCTATCCGAACTTTGTTCGCGGAATAGAGTTGAAAGTTAAATTTTAGGGTAACTTTCCTCCAACTCTATCCGAACTTTATACCGGATAGAGTTTGAACGTTGGACTTTTGCCCCAACTCTATCCGAACTTTGTTTCGGAATAGAGTTGAAAGTTGAACTTAGGTAACTTTCCTCCAACTCTATCCGAACTTCTATACCAGGATAGAGTTGAGTGTTGGAATTTGGGGTTACTTCCCCCACTCTATCCGAACTTTATACCGGGATAGAGTTGAACGTTGGACTTTGCCCCAACTCTATCCGAACTTTGTTTCGGAATAGAGTTGAAAGTTGAACTCTAGGGTAACTTTCCCCCAACTCTATCAGAACTTTATACCGGGATATAGTTGAGTGTTGGAATTTGGGGTTACTTTCCCCCAACTCTATTCCGAACTTTATACCGGGATAGAGTTGAATGTTGGACTTTGCGGTTACTTTGCCCCAACTCTATCCGAACTTTGTTTCGGAATAGAGTTGAAAGTTAAATTTTAGGGTAACTTTCCTCCAACTCTATCCGAACTTTTATACCAGGATAGAGTTGAGTGTTGGAATTTGGGGTTACTTTCCCCCAACTCTATCCGAGCTTTATACCGGGATAGAGTTGAACGTTTGGACTTTGCCCCAACTCCATCCGAACTTTTGTTTCGGAATAGAGTTGAAAGTTAAATTTTAGGGTAACTTTCCTCCAACTCTATCCGAACTTTATACCAGGATAGAGTTGAGTGTTGGAATTTGGGGTACTTTTCCCCAACTCTATCCGAGCTTTATACCGGGATAGAGTTGAACGTTGGACTTTGCCCCAACTCTATCCGAACTTTGTTTCGGAATAGAGTTGAAAGTTAAATTTTAGGGTAACTTTCCTCCAACTCTATCCGAACTTTATACCGGGACCGAGTTGAATGTTCGACTTTGGGGGTACTTTCCCCCAACTCTATCCGAACTTTATACCGGGATAGAGTTGAATGTTGGACTTTGCGGTTACTTTGCCCCAACTCTATCCGAACTTTGTTTCGGAATAGAGTTGAAAGTTAAATTTTAGGGTAACTTTCCTCCAACCCTATCCGAACTTTATACCAGGATAGAGTTGAGTGTTGGAATTTGGGGTTACTTTCCCCCAACTCTATCCGAGCTTTATACCGGGATAGAGTTGAACGCTTGGACTTTGCCCCAACTCTATCCGAACTTTGTTTCGGAATAGAGTTGAAAGTTGAACTTTAAGGGTAACTTTCCTCCAACTCTATCCGAACTTTATACCAGGATAGAGTTGAGTGTTGGAATTTTAGGGTACTTTCCTCCAACTCTATCCGAACTTTATACCGGGATAGAGTTGAATGTTGGGACTTTGCGGTTACTTTGCCCCAACTCTATCCGAACTTTGTTTCGGAATAGAGTTGAAAGTTAATTTTTAGGGTAACTTTCCTCCAACTCTTATCCGAACTTTATACCGGGATAGAGTTGAACGTTGGACTTTGCCCCCAACTCTATCCGAACTTTGTTCGGAATAGAGTTGAAAGTTGAACTTTAGGGTAACTTCCTCCAACTCTATCCGAACTTTATACCAGGATAGAGTTGAGTGTTGGAATTTGGGGGTACTTTCCCCCAACTCTACCCGAACTTTATACCGGGATTAGAGTTGAACGTGGAACTTTGCCCCAACTCTATCCGAACTTTGTTTCGGAATAGAGTTGAAAGTTGAACTTTAGGGTAACTTTCCCCCAACTCTATCAGAAACTTTATAGCGGGATATAGTTGAGTGTTGGAATTTGGGGTTACTTTCCCCCCAACTCTCTACGAACTTTATACCGGGATAGAGTTGAATGTTGGACTTTGCGGTTACTTTGCCCCCAACTCTATCCGACTTTGTTGTCGGACTAGAGTTGAAAGTAAATTTTTACGGTAACTTTCCTCCAACTCTATCGAACTTTATACCAGCTAGGTTGAGTGTTGAATTTGGGGTTACTTTCCCCAACTCTATCCGAACTTTATACCGGGATAGAGTTGAATGTTGGACTTTACTTTGCCCCAACTCTATCCGAACTTTGTTTCGGAATAGAGTTGAAAGTTAACTTTAGGGTAACTTTCCTCCAACTCTATCCGAACTTTATACCGGATATGAGTTGAGTGTTGGAATTTGGGTTACTTTCCCCCAACTCTATCCGAACTTTATACCGGGATAGAGTTGAACGTTGGACTTTGCCCCAACTCTATCCGAACTTTGTTTCGGAATAGAGTTGAAAGTTGAACTTTAGGGTAACTTTCCCCAACTCTATCCGAACTTTATACCGGATAGAGTTGAGTGTTGGAATTTGGGGTTACTTTCCCCAACTCTATCCGAACTTTATACCGGGATAGAGTTGAACGTTGGACTTTGCCCCAACTCTATCCGAACTTTGTTTCGGAATAGAGTTGAAAGTTAATTTTAGGGTAACTTTCCTCCAACTCTATCCGAACTTTATACCGGGATAGAGTTGAGTTGGACTTTGCCCCAACTCTATCCGAACTTTGTTTCGGAATAGAGTTGAAAGTTGAACTTTAGGGTAACTTTCCCCAACTCTATCCGAACTTTATACCGGATAGAGTTGAGTGTTGGAATTTGGGTACTTTCCCCAACTCTATCCGAACTTTATACCGGATAGAGTTGAATGTTGGACTTTGCGGTTACTTTCCCCAACTCTATCCGAACTTTGTTTCGGAATAGAGTTGAAAGTTAATTTAGGGTAACTTTCCCCAACTCTATCCGAACTTTATACCGGGATAGAGTTGAACGTTGGACTTTGCCCCAACTCTATCCGAACTTTGTTTCGGAATAGAGTTGAAAGTTGAACTTTAGGGTAACTTTCCCCAACTCTATCCGAACTTTATACCGGATAGAGTTGAGTGTTGGAATTTGGGTTACTTTCCCCCAACTCTATCCGAACTTTATACCGGGATAGAGTTGAATGTTGGACTTTGCGGTTACTTTGCCCCAACTCTATCCGAACTTTGTTTCGGAATAGAGTTGAAAGTTAAATTTAGGGTAACTTTCCTCCAACTCTATCCGAACTTTATACCGGATAGAGTTGAGTGTTGGAATTTGGGGTTACTTTCCCCCAACTCTATCCGAACTTTATACCGGGATAGAGTTGAACGTTGGACTTTGCCCCAACTCTATCCGAACTTTGTTTCGGAATAGAGTTGAAAGTTAACTTTAGGGTAACTTTCCTCCAACTCTATCCGAACTTTATACCGGATAGAGTTGAGTGTTGGAATTTGGGGTTACTTTCCCCCAACTCTATCCGAACTTTATACCGGGATAGAGTTGAACGTTGGACTTTGCCCCAACTCTATCCGAACTTTGTTTCGGAATAGAGTTGAAAGTTAACTTTAGGGTAACTTTCCTCCAACTCTATCCGAACTTTATACCGGGATAGAGTTGAACGTTGGACTTTGCCCCAACTCTATCCGAACTTTGTTTCGGAATAGAGTTGAAAGTTAACTTTTAGGGTAACTTTCCCCAACTCTATCCGAACTTTATACCGGAGAGTTGAGTGTTGGAATTTGGGGTTACTTTCCCCCAACTCTATCCGAACTTTATACCGGGATAGAGTTGAACTTTGGACTTTGCCCCAACTCTATCCGAACTTTGTTTCGGAATAGAGTTGAAAGTTGAACTTTAGGGTAACTTTCCCCAACTCTATCCGAACTTTATACCGGATAGAGTTGAGTGTTGGAATTTGGGTTACTTTCCCCAACTCTATCCGAACTTTATACCGGGATAGAGTTGAATGTTGGACTTTGCGGTTACTTTGCCCCAACTCTATCCGAACTTTGTTTCGGAATAGAGTTGAAAGTTAAATTTTAGGGTAACTTTCCTCCAACTCTATCCGAACTTTATACCAGGATAGAGTTGAGTGTTGGAATTTGGGTTACTTTCCCCCAACTCTATCCGAACTTTATACCGGGATAGAGTTGAACGTTGGACTTTGCCCCAACTCTATCCGAACTTTGTTTCGGAATAGAGTTGAAAGTTAAATTTAGGGTAACTTTCCTCCAACTCTATCCGAACTTTATACCAGGATAGAGTTGAGTGTTGGAATTTGGGGTTACTTTCCCCCAACTCTATCCGAACTTTATACCGGGATAGAGTTGAACGTTGGACTTTGCCCCAACTCTATCCGAACTTTGTTTCGGAATAGAGTTGAAAGTTAACTTTAGGGTAACTTTCCTCCCTCTATCCGAACTTTATACCGGATGAGTTGAGTGTTGGAATTTGGGGTTACTTTCCCCCAACTCTATCCGAACTTTATACCGGGATAGAGTTGAATGTTGGACTTTGCGGTTACTTTGCCCCAACTCTATCCGAACTTTGTTTCGGAATAGAGTTGAAAGTTAAATTTTAGGGTAACTTTCCTCCAACTCTATCCGAACTTTATACCGGATAGAGTTGAGTGTTGGAATTTGGGGTTACTTTCCCCCAACTCTATCCGAACTTTATACCGGATAGAGTTGAACGTTGGACTTTGCCCCAACTCTATCCGAACTTTGTTTCGGAATAGAGTTGAAAGTTGAACTTTAGGGTAACTTTCCCCAACTCTATCCGAACTTTATACCGGATAGAGTTGAGTGTTGGAATTTGGGGTTACTTTCCCCAACTCTATCCGAACTTTATACCGGATAGAGTTGAATGTTGGACTTTGTACTTTGCCCCAACTCTATCCGAACTTTGTTTCGGATAGAGTTGAAAGTTAATTTAGGGTAACTTTCCCCAACTCTATCCGAACTTTATACCGGATAGAGTTGAAGTTTGGACTTTGCCCCAACTCTATCCGAACTTTGTTTCGGAATAGAGTTGAAAGTTGAACTTTAGGGTAACTTTCCTCCAACTCTATCCGAACTTTATACCAGGATAGAGTTGAGTGTTGGAATTTGGGTTACTTTCCCCCAACTCTATCCGAACTTTATACCGGGATAGAGTTGAACGTTGGACTTTGCCCCAACTCTATCCGAACTTTGTTTCGGAATAGAGTTGAAAGTTGAACTTTAGGGTAACTTTCCCCAACTCTATCCGAACTTTATACCGGGATATAGTTGAGTGTTGGAATTTGGGTTACTTTCCCCCAACTCTATCCGAACTTTATACCGGGATAGAGTTGAATGTTGGACTTTGCGGTTACTTTGCCCAACTCTATCCGAACTTTGTTTCGGAATAGAGTTGAAAGTTAAATTTAGGGTAACTTTCCTCCAACTCTATCCGAACTTTATACCGGATAGAGTTGAGTGTTGGAATTTGGGGTTACTTTCCCCCAACTCTATCCGAACTTTATACCGGGATAGAGTTGAATGTTGGACTTTGCGGTTACTTTGCCCAACTCTATCCGAACTTTGTTTCGGAATAGAGTTGAAAGTTAAATTTTAGGGTAACTTTCCTCCAACTCTATCCGAACTTTATACCGGATAGAGTTGAGTGTTGGAATTTGGGGTTACTTTCCCCCAACTCTATCCGAACTTTATACCGGGATAGAGTTGAACGTTGGACTTTGCCCCAACTCTATCCGAACTTTGTTTCGGAATAGAGTTGAAAGTTAAATTTAGGGTAACTTTCCTCCAACTCTATCCGAACTTTATACCGGATAGAGTTGAGTGTTGGAATTTGGGGTTACTTTCCCCCAACTCTATCCGAACTTTATACCGGGATAGAGTTGAACGTTGGACTTTGCCCCAACTCTATCCGAACTTTGTTTCGGAATAGAGTTGAAAGTTAAATTTAGGGTAACTTTCCTCCAACTCTATCCGAACTTTATACCGGATAGAGTTGAGGTTACTTTGCCCCAACTCTATCCGAACTTTGTTTCGGAATAGAGTTGAAAGTTGACTTTGGGTAACTTTCCCCAACTCTATCCGAACTTTATACCGGATAGAGTTGAAGTTAATTTGGGTAACTTTCCCCAACTCTATCCGAACTTTATACCGGGATAGAGTTGAATGTTGGACTTTGGGTTACTTTCCCAACTCTATCCGAACTTTGTTTCGGAATAGAGTTGAAAGTTAATTTAGGGTACTTTCCCCAACTCTATCCGAACTTTATACCGGATAGAGTTGAAGTTTTGGACTTTGCCCCAACTCTATCCGAACTTTGTTTCGGAATAGAGTTGAAAGTTAATTTAGGGTAACTTTCCCCAACTCTATCCGAACTTTATACCGGGAGTTGAGTGTTGAATTTGGGTTACTTTCCCCCAACTCTATCCGAACTTTATACCGGGATAGAGTTGAATGTTGGACTTTGCGGTTACTTTGCCCCAACTCTATCCGAACTTTGTTTCGGATAGAGTTGAAAGTTAAATTTTAGGGTAACTTTCCTCCAACTCTATCCGAACTTTATACCGGATAGAGTTGAGTGTTGGAATTTGGGTTACTTTCCCCCAACTTTGTTTCGGATAGAGTTGAAGTTACTTTGGGTACTTTCCCCAACTCTATCCGAACTTTATACGGATAGATTGAGTGTTGGAATTTGGGTACTTTCCCCAACTCTATCCGAACTTTATACCGGGATAGAGTTGAATGTTGGACTTTGCGGTTACTTGCCCCAACTCTATCCGAACTTTGTTTCGGAATAGAGTTGAAAGTTAAATTTTAGGGTAACTTTCCCCAACTCTATCCGAACTTTATACCGGATATAGTTGAGTGTTGAATTTGGGGTTACTTTCCCCAACTCTATCCGAACTTTATACCGGGATAGAGTTGAATGTTGGACTTTGCGGTTACTTTGCCCCAACTCTATCCGAACTTTGTTTCGGAATAGAGTTGAAAGTTAATTTAGGGTAACTTTCCTCCAACTCTATCCGAACTTTATACCGGATAGAGTTGAGTGTTGGAATTTGGGGTTACTTTCCCCAACTCTATCCGAACTTTATACCGGGATAGAGTTGAACGTTGGACTTTGCCCCAACTCTATCCGAACTTTGTTTCGGAATAGAGTTGAAAGTTGAACTTTAGGGTAACTTTCCTCCAACTCTATCCGAACTTTATACCAGGATAGAGTTGAGTGTTGGAATTTGGGGTTACTTTCCCCCAACTCTATCCGAACTTTATACCGGGATAGAGTTGAAGTTGGACTTTGCCCCAACTCTATCCGAACTTTGTTTCGGAATAGAGTTGAAAGTTGAAATTTAGGGTAACTTTCCCCAACTCTATCCGAACTTTATACCGGATATAGTTGAGTGTTGGAATTTGGGGTTACTTTCCCCCAACTCTATCCGAACTTATACCGGGATAGAGTTGAACGTTGGACTTTGCACTTTCCCCAACTCTATCCGAACTTTGTTTCGGAATAGAGTTGAAAGTTGAATTTAGGGTAACTTTCCCCAACTCTATCCGAACTTTATACCGGATAGAGTTGAGTGTTGGACTTTGGGGTTACTTTCCCCCAACTCTATCCGAACTTTATACGGATAGAGTTGAAAGTTGAATTTGGGTACTTTCCCCAACTCTATCCGAACTTTATACGGATAGAGTTGAAAGTTGAATTTGGGTACTTTCCCCCAACTCTATCCGAACTTTATACCGGGATAGAGTTGAACGTTTGGGGTTACTTTGCCCCAACTCTATCCGAACTTTGTTTCGGAATAGAGTTGAAAGTTGACTTTAGGGTAACTTTCCCCAACTCTATCCGAACTTTATACCGATAGAGTTGAGTGTTGGAATTTGGGGTACTTTCCCCAACTCTATCCGAACTTTATACCGGGATAGAGTTGAATGTTGGACTTTGACCCAACTCTATCCGAACTTTGTTTCGATAGAGTTGAAAGTTACTTTTAGGGTAACTTTCCCCAACTCTATCCGAACTTTATACCGGGATAGTTGATGTTGAATTTGGGGTACTTTCCCCAACTCTATCCGAACTTTATACCGGATAGATTGAATGTTGGACTTTGCACGCCCCAACTCTATCTCGAACTTTGTTTCGGAATAGAGTTGAAAGTTGAACTTTAGGGTAACTTTCCAA
>BQMI01000164.1:5000-7500 GCA_026005395.1 Asobara japonica
TACTTCACTCGGAAAAGAATTCTATTTTGTACTGATGCTACAAGTTATGGCCATCAATCCAGCAATTGTAGCATCATATAAATTGTCAAAGTTAGACTTATTTCTATACAAAAGTCATAACAAACAGATTGCCAATACCCATAGTTTTTAGTTTTATAAAATGCAAAATAGCACTGATTTTAACAATAAATAAGTATATTTCATACTGATGCTACAAATCACAGTCACGAGCTCCAGAATTGTAGCATCATGTAAGTTGTCAAAATTAGACTTATTTCTATATGAAAATAATAATAAACTGATTGCAACACTTATAATTTTTAATTTTGTAAAATGCAAAATAGCACTGATTTTCTCAATAAACAAGTATATTTCAGACTGACGCTACAAAATAACGGCCACAAGCACAAGAATTGTAGCATCATATAAATTGTCAAAGTTAGATATATTTGTATACGAATGTAACAATTCTGAGATTGAAAAACTAATACTTTTTATTATCATAATAGACAATGTTAACACTAATTTTCTCAATAAACAACTATATTTCAAACTGATGCACCAAATCACGGCCACCAGCTCAACATTTGTAGCATCATGTAAATTGTCAAAGTTAAACAAGATTATATAGGAATGTAACAGCTCTGAGATTGCAACAGTCATAGTTTTAAGTTTTAGTGTAAAATGCAATGATATCTCTATTAAACTCGAAAAAACAATTCTATTTCATACTGATGCTACAAATCATGGCCCTTAGACCAACAATTATACCATCATGCTAATTGTCAAAATTAAACATGCTTGTATATGAACGTAATAAGTAGCAAATGGCAAAACTGATATTTTCTACTATCACAAAAGGTAATGGTAACACCATTTTTCTCAATAAATAAGTAAATTTCATACAAATGCTACAAATAATCATCACTAGCCCAAGAATTGTAAGTAAGAAGAGTTCCACCAGGTTGGAAGACTGATCTTTTTTATATTGCAAGTAACAAGAAACAGATTGGAAAAGTAATATTTTGTGAATTTGGCAAAATACAAGTGTAGTGGTGCTACGAATGATGGATCGAGGTGATGCTACAAATCATGGATCGAGATGATGCTACGAATCATGGATCGTTATATTATTCTTTTGATTCGTATTGGACCGTTGTGATGCTACAAAACATGGATCGAGGTGATGCTACAAATCATGGATCGAGATGATGCTACAAATCATGGATCGAGATGATGTTACGAATCATGGATCGTTATATTATTCTTTTGATTCGTATTGGACCGCTGTGATGCTACGAATCATGGATCGAGGTGATGCTACAAATCATGGATCGAGATGATGCTACGAATCATGGATCGTTATATTATTCTTTTGATTCGTATTGGACCGCTGTGATGCTACGAATCATGGATCGAGGTGATGCTACAAATCATGGATCGAGATGATGCTACAAATCATGGATCGTTATATGATTTTTTTGATTCGTATTGGACCGTTGTGATGCTACAAATCATGGATCGAGGTGATGCTACAAATCACGGATCGAGGTGATGCTACGAATCATGGATCGATGTGATGCTACGAATCACTGGGTCAATGTTGTGCTACGAATCATAGACCGATATATTATATTTTTGATTCGTATTGGATCCATGTGATGCTACGAATCCTGGATCGAGGTGATGCTACAAATCACGGATCGAGGTGATGCTACGAATCATGGGTCGATGTGATGCTACGAATCATGGATCGATTCATTATTTTTTTTGATTCGTATTGGATAATCTTCATCTATCTGTGATTCGTAGCATCACATCGATCCGTGACTTGTAGCATCAAATCGATGTAAAATTTGCAATTTGATTTAAAAAAATATTGGCATCACCTGCCCTACCGCCGACCCCGGGGCCGGGTTGTTCGCTTACTCTCGTGCAAGCTTATCCCTCTGCCCAAACGCCGTATTAGGCACTACGAATCAAAAACAGCCCGGGATATTACTCAATTTTTCTTTCTTACTTTCTTTCTTTCTTTCTTTCTTTCTTTCTTTCTTTCTTTCTTTCTTTCTTTCGGCAAATTTTCAATGCAGAAGAAATAAAAAAAGTCCCAGAATGCGGTTGCTTTTAAGCAACTAGAGCTAATTATTGGCATCGTCCGCCTGTCCACTGGCCCATTCGCTGGGCTTTCAGCCTGCTCTCCCGCCGCCCACTTGTCCGTTTGCCCGAAGGCCGTACTAAGGAATACGAATCAAAACCAGCCAATACTGCTAATGCAATTATTCAGCAGGTGCAGCTGTTATTTTTTTCTGTTGTTGGGCCGTTTTTGAATGCACAATTTAATCAGTATAAAGTCCAAGACTATGTTTATATTCAAGCTAATAATGGAATTGCCTGCCAATCCGTCAGCAAGCCAGCCAGCCGGCCAGTCAGCCAGCCAGCCAGCCAGCCAGCCAGCCAGCCAGCCAGCCAGCCAGCCAGCCAGCCAGCCAGCCAGCCAGCC
>BQMI01000164.1:15000-17500 GCA_026005395.1 Asobara japonica
CGATCTAAGGAACCATAACTGATTTAATGAGCCATTCGCGGTTTCACCTTAATTCGGCATGTACTGAGACATGCATGGCTTAATCTTTGAGACAAGCATATCACTACTGGCAGGATCAACCAGGGAGCTTCGTTTGTTTTCAAATGAAACTCTTTTTGCAACACATACAAATTTAATTCTGTATGGCTGCTGTTAAACACATTCCGAAAAATGTGCAACATTTTTCCATTAATCATTAAGATGATTGTATAATACAATATAAAATTGCTTTTACTCTAGCATTCTCACATGAAAATGTATTAAAATCATATACTCATACGTTAGATTGTATAACGGCATGATTTGAAATAAAACATTTTCACTTTCGTAAAATATTACAATTTTTGCTCGGAGGCACATAGAAGTTGATGCTCAGTTAATATTAAATGTAAAACTTACATTCAACAATAGTTATTAAACGCCCGAGGCGCGTACCACATAGAGAGTCATTTAGTCTGGGACTATGAGTCGTGGCAATGCAGTCGCATACAGTTAGGGCCGCGCCTCGGATGTATGGTTTCACCCAATTGCCCGGCCGGGCAGCGCACGGCACAAAAAGATGTGGATTACGGACTTGTGCTTTTTAAATCCGGCATTGCACTACGTGTTTATTTGCAACTCCAATAATTTACAAATCGTTTATTAATTTATATACTAAGAATTTAACTAAGAAATAATTATTTTTTAACTATTTAACGAAAAAATGAAAAAAATTATGTTATCATCAAGTATATTTCATACTGATGCTACAAGTCACGGCCACAAGCTCAAGAATTGTAGCATCACGTAAGTTGTCAAAGTTAAACATATTTATATATGAAAGTAATAACAAACAGATTGCATAACTCTTAGTTTTTAGTTTTGTAAAATGCAAAATCCCACCAACTTTTCTTAATAAACAAGTATATTTCGTACTGATGCTACAAGTCACGGCCACAAGCTCAAGAATTGTAGCATCACGTAAGTTGTCAAAGTTAAACATATTTATATATGAAAGTAATAACAAACAGATTGCATAACTCATAGTTTTTAGTTTTGTAAAATGCAAAATCCCACCAACTTTTCTTAATAAACAAGTATATTTCGTACTGATGCTACAAGTCACGGCCACAAGCTCAAGAATTGTAGCATCACGTAAGTTGTCAAAGTTAAACATATTTATATATGAAAGTAATAACAAACAGATTGCATAACTCATAGTTTTTAGTTTTGTAAAATGCAAAATCCCACCAACTTTTCTTAATAAACAAGTATATTTCATACTGATGCTACAAGTCACGGCCACAAGCTCAAGAATTGTAGCATCATGTAAGTTGTCAAAGTTAAACATATTTATATATGAAAGTAATAACAAACAGATTGCATAACTCATAGTTTTTAGTTTTGTAAAATGCAAAATCCCACCAACTTTTCTTAATAAACAAGTATATTTCATACTGATGCTACAAGTCACGGCCACAAGCTCAAGAATTGTAGCATCATGTAAGTTGTCAAAGTTAAACATATTTATATATGAAAGTAATAACAAACAGATTGCATAACTCATAGTTTTTAGTTTTGTAAAATGCAAAATCCCACCAACTTTTCTTAATAAACAAGTATATTTCATACTGATGCTACAAGTCACGGCCACAAGCTCAAGAATTGTAGCATCATGTAAGTTGTCAAAGTTAAACATATTTATATATGAAAGTAATAACAAACAGATTGCATAACTCATAGTTTTTAGTTTTGTAAAATGCAATGATATCACTACTTCACTCGGAAAAGAATTCTATTTTGTACTGATGCTACAAGTTATGGCCATCAATCCAGCAATTGTAGCATCATATAAATTGTCAAAGTTAGACTTATTTCTATACAAAAGTCATAACAAACAGATTGCCAATACCCATAGTTTTTAGTTTTATAAAATGCAAAATAGCACTGATTTTAACAATAAATAAGTATATTTCATACTGATGCTACAAATCACAGTCACGAGCTCCAGAATTGTAGCATCATGTAAGTTGTCAAAATTAGACTTATTTCTATATGAAAATAATAATAAACTGATTGCAACACTTATAATTTTTAATTTTGTAAAATGCAAAATAGCACTGATTTTCTCAATAAACAAGTATATTTCAGACTGACGCTACAAAATAACGGCCACAAGCACAAGAATTGTAGCATCATATAAATTGTCAAAGTTAGATATATTTGTATACGAATGTAACAATTCTGAGATTGAAAAACTAATACTTTTTATTATCATAATAGACAATGTTAACACTAATTTTCTCAATAAACAACTATATTTCAAACTGATGCACCAAATCACGGCCACCAGCTCAACATTTGTAGCATCATGTAAATTGTCAAAGTTAAACAAGATTATATAGGAATGTAACAGCTCTGAGATTGCAACAGTCATAGTTTTAAGTTTTAGTGTAAAATGCAATGATATCTCTATTAAACT